>RJWT010045304.1:0-11647 GCA_004365215.1 Cuniculus paca
TAAATCTGCTGGAAAACAAAGTAGGTAGAAATCTTGAAGACATAGGGGTAGGTGGAGGAGTCATGAACAAAAGTCAAACTGCATGGGAAACACTTCCCAGAATCAACAACTGGGATCTTGTCTTGTTAAAAAGTTTTTTCATGTCAAAAGAAATCTCCAACAGAGTGAAAAGAAAACCCATGTATTGGGAAAAAATGTTAGTCAAATGTCCTTCAGACAAAGGTCTTCTATCTAGAACATATAAAGAATTTTAAAAAATCAGGCCCTTGTAATTCAAAGACCCATTCTAAATTTGGACATCTGAGATGAAAACATACTTCTCAGCTGAAGAACTACAAGTGGCAAGTAAATACATGAAGAAATGTTCAGCATCATTTGTCCTTAGAGAAATGCAAATTAAAACAACAGTGAGATTCCATGTAACTCCAGAAAGAATGGTCAGAATCAAGAAAACAACCAATTACAAATGCTGAAGAGTCTGTGGGGAAAAAGAAACCCTTCTCCACTGTTGGTGGGAGTACAGACTGGCAGAATTACTGTGGAAATCATTCTGGAGGTTCCTCAAAAAGCTAGTATTGGAAGTCCCATTTTACCCAGCCATTCCACTTCTGGGCATATTTCCAGAAGTGAAATCATCATACCACAGTGATAAATGTGCATTCATATTTACAGCAGCATGGTTCATAATAAGCCAAATCTTGGAAACAACCCAAATGCCCATCAACTGAGGAGAAGATAGAAAAGATGTGGTACTTTTATACAATGGAGTACTACTCAGCTATAAAGAAGGATCACACTGAGGCTTTTATGGGTAATTGGATGCAGCTTGAGACCATACTCATAATTGAAATAAATCAAGCTGACATGTGTAAACACCATATTGTCTCCCTAGTGTAAGAAACTGAAAGAGTCAGTAAGATATAAAATCCCCCAATAAATATGGTGAAAGGGTTAAGAAACTGCTCAAAGGAAAAAAAAAACTCAAGGAAAAATAGAAAAGAAGGAAGAGGAAAGAAAAAAGATATAAATTTGTACGTATATATATATATTAGATTGCTAAGATGATTGTGCTACTAATTTTATTAGTTCTTAGAATAAAGCAGTATTCATAGTACTGGACAATTTGTATATCTTTATCTGGTAATATGAGCAAATCTTGAAGATAACTATGCAAAATAACAACCTTTGGTATCTTCTTATCACCTTGTTTAGAAAGCTTATATTGTTATTGTTTTGGGCTCTCTATTATTGTCATTTTTTTGTCTTTATTGTTTCATATTTTTCTTTTGCTTTGTTCTGCTATTCCTTCTAGCACAGAAAGGATAGATGTACATGTGTATGCTTGTACATGCCTAGAACTGCTCCTGAAGTGTATACAAGAACCGATTTTATTAAGTGTCAAAATATGAACAGCTACTTTGAAGAAAATGAGACATTATTTTAGCCATAGCTAATTTTTTATCTTCATGGTCTGAAGTCCAATAATGCTTTTATTCTTTGATTTGATTGGTTTAAATCTGTTTTCTACTATTAGACTGCCATATGAAAGAAGGTATGAACAGTTTTTTTGAAGAAAACAAAGGACAGTAAGGTAGCCATTTGTTGATTGCTTATTATCTGGTTTCAAGGCCTGTAATGCTTTCACTCTTTTGTTTTGATTGGTTTAATAGTATTTTGTTTTGTTTGAATTTATTGTGTGTGAAGGTAGGAACAACCATTTTGAAGAAAACACTAGATGCTATGGTAGCCATTGTCAATTTCTTGTTGCTTTGTTTTGAAGTCCTGTATTGCTCGAGTTTTTCTGTTCTGATCTGCTTTGTTGTTTTTTACTCTGTTTTGTTTTGTTTTGTTTTGTGTTTTCTGTTTAAAATAATAAAAAAAAGTCTTTGTAATTCCAACATTGGGGTCATCTCAGCCTTAGTTTCTGGTGATCACATTTTCCCTTTTCTTTTGTGTTAGTCTCATGTTTATAGCAGAAATCTTGGATAGTGCACTCTAGAAATGTTTCCCTCACTCTCTGTGTTGTTGTTTACATCAAAGATGTCATGCAGAGGCCTCATGTTCTCATAGGCAAGTCCAAAGATGCCACAGCTGACTTGTTTTTAGGAGGTAGAGACTGGTTAGAAGCAAGTCATTGGGGGCCTGTCCTGGAAGGGTATATCCCTGGCTCCTCTATTCTCACTGTGAGTCCTGGCCACCATGGCATAAGCAATGTTCCCACAGTATACCCATAGGCCGTGCAGTTTATACCTTGGATCCAGCCAACCATGGACTGTGACCCTGAGCCCAAATAAATTTCTCCTCCATTAAGTCATGGGTGTAAGGTGTTGTGTCTCTGCAACAAGAAAAGTGACCAAGACACAGATTTACTCTGGAAAATCTGGACTCCATCTAAGGATTCTTTAAACTGGTAAGACTAATGCTTTCTTCTAGAATTGAATCACCCCACTTTGTACAGAATGTAGAGTACTCTTACACAAAAGGCATATAAATGCAAATCTATACTACCTCCTTCTTTGAATGAGTTGATTCCTTTATAGTTGTTTTCAATTAGCAATAATTGTGCCTTGAATAAACCTCATTGGCTACAATACTGCCACTGCATAAAGCTCCTCTTTAGTTATTGTCTGCTTTCGGTCACCAGTGTTTTAAAGTAGGTTCTTCCCCCTTACAGCATTTATGATAATTTTCTATAGGAAGGCTTGTCTAACACAAGATACTCCAAAACTACTAGAAGTAGAATATAGGTAAAAGACTCAAATTATGGGTTACATCTCTTGTATAAAACTATTCCAATTTTCTATTATTTTGTCTCAGATTTCATGAATTATGCTACTCAAAGAATTTGACCTTGTCATCTAAAAATCTAAAATTTGGTGTCATAAAGTCATTTATTATATCTCTTCTGACACAAACTGGCACTGAAAGCAGTGACCAACAGCAGCACAAACTAGCATCTGGCAGAGTCAATCTCTGGTGTCTGAAATAAGCCAGTACCTGAAGGTGATGGCCAGCAGCAGCAGTGGCCAGCAGTTGGTTGTGCCAACTGTTGACATTTATCATTCCCAGTGTCATCTTGTGACATCAGGACTGCCACCAGAGGTGCACTGTGCCAATTCATGATTTCCATCTGAATCAAGCAAAAGAACCCTAGGTTGATTGACAATATTACATACTTTTTTAGAGTAAATATTTGAGGTTTGTTTGAAATAGTAGTAAATTGAGAAAATTGCAGGTCATTGTCTGAATTTGAATGCAAAGATGTTTTAAAATTATTCCATGTAATGTTTACATATCAATATTTAATATATAAGTGATGGTTTATAAAATTTATTTACACTTCATTATATTATACATGTGGCTTCAACTATATAAAATTTAAATGACAAGAAATTTTTAATTAAAATATTTTATAAATTATAAATTTTACCTATTTAAAAATTTCTAATTTTCCCAAATATTATAATCTATAAGTGAAAATAGGTATGAATTTCCTTTCCTCATAAAATATGTAACTTGAAATTGCCTAAGTTCTTTTACTTTTGTTTACTAACAAAAAAATCTGTGGCAGTGAAAAATACAATGCAATTATAAATGAACTAATGTACATTACTTGAAAAGGAACCTTTTTATAAAATCTAGATTCAGTGTTTTTAGTGAAAAGGTGTTGATTTAAAGTCAAATAAAAAATTAAAATGCTAGTTCTTTGAATTTTAATTCTTATGATCCATGGTAACCTGATATTGGAGGTAAACTTTACTTGACACTCTAAAAGAGAAAGTTTTCATATACTTCTCAAGTATCCTTTGTTCATTCCCCTTGTCATAACCCATAATTCAGTTATCACAATGCATTCTTAATTCATTACTTGAAACTTACACTTAATTCTCTACACTTAAAGTAATCTCATGTTTTCTTTTCTATCCAGCAGATATCAATTTCACCATTTCTGTTTTCTATCAAGGGGTGAGGTCAAATAGGAAGAATGAGGTTAGATCTGAGTCTTCTTCGGTCTAATGGAAAAAGAAACCTGCCTTATTTTGTTTCAAAGAATCTTTTTTCTTTTCATTAGTGCAACTTAATTCTCCAATATGAAAAAGTCAAGTATATTGAAGAATAACTTCCATACTGTAAAACTCATATTTTGTAAGTGCAGTGAGATTTGACATGCTCACATACAGTCCAGTAGTGAACACCACAACCAAGCATGGGACATTTTCCTTCAACCTAAATTTCCTCCTGCCCTTTTGTTATCAAACCCTCCCTAAACTGTTAACCCACAACCAGCTACTAATCTATGCATTGTCCTTACACTTTGCCTTATATAGAATGTTATATAAGTCTATGCAGAATATAGCCTTTGAGTTTTTTTTCAGCTGTCATATGAACTTGACATTTACTCATGTTATTGAATGTATCTGTACTTCATTCTATTTTATAACTGCTATATTCCTTTGTATGAATGTACCACCAGATTTTATAGTATTGAAAAATATTTGAAATATTTTCAGCTTGTGACAACTATGGATAAAACCATTACAAACACCTAGGTGTGTGTATCTTTTTGTTTTTGTTGTTTTTCCTTATTTTTAAGATTTTATTTTATTGGTACATTTTAGATATACATAGTGATAATATTCCTCATAGGGACTTTGTAACTGTACATGGTATATTTTGCTTCTTTTTTCCCATCCATTCCCCTCCCTTCAACCCCTCTTTCTCTATTTACAGAAGTTTTTTTTTTCAATTTTACCTTCTATTCTTTTTTCTTGTCCCTTCCCCACCTTCCCTTGCTCCCCCTATGATCTGAACACTTTTTCCCATTTCCCAAAATCAAATATAAATTTGGTTTGTTACATTTTTGGTTTGTCACATTAGAGAAACCATGCAATATTTACACGTGGGTCCTATTTATTTCACTTAAGAGTATGGTTTCAAGGTGCATCCATTACCTAAAAATGTCTCAAGCTTATCCATATTTATGGCTGTTATACTCCATTGCTTAAAAAAGCCACTTCTTTCTAATCCATTCATTGGGTGATGGATATTTGGGTTGTTTCCAAGATTTAGCTATTACAAACAGTGCTGCTGTGGACAGGGATGTGCATATATCACTGTGGTATGATGCATTTAATTAATTTGGGAAGATATAAAGAAGAGGAACAGATGAGTCAAATGGGACCTATAATCCTAGCTTTTGAGGAACCTCCAAAATGATTTCTACAGTGGTCACACCAGCCTACACTCCCACCAACAGTGGAAAAAGTTCATTTTCCCTCACAGCCCAATGAGCATTTGTTATTGGTTGATTTCTTGATAATTGCCATTCCTCCTGGAGTGGGATGGAGTCTCAGCATTGTTTTAATTTTCATCTCTCGAATGACAAGTGATGTTGAACATTTTTTCATTTATTTATTTGTTGTTTGTATTTCTTCATATGAAAAGTGTGTATTTATTTCAGATGCACATTTTTGAATTGAGTAGTTAAATTTTGGAGATATGATTTTCTTTATATATTCTAGATATTGTTCCTTTGTCTGAGGAATATGTGGCAAAAATTTTTTCCACACTGTGAGCTCTCTTATCACTCTGTTGGTGGTTTCACTTGCTGTGCAGAAGTTTGTTGTTTTTTTAATAAAATGAGATCCCAGATGTGAATACTTTGTGATAGTTCCTATGTAATCAGGGTTTTGTTCATAAAGTCTTTGCCTACACCAATGTCTTCAAGAGTTCTACCTATTCTATCTTTCAGAAGATTTAGCATTTCTTTTTTAATATTTAGATCTTTGATGCATTTCAATTTTAGTTTAGTACATGGTGAAAGATATGGGTTTTGTCACATCTGTGGGAGGTGAAAAGCCAGTTTTACCAGCACAATTTATTAAAGAAGCTGTCTTTCTTCAAGTTGAGGGTGTTTGGTCCCTTTTCAAAGATAAGGTGGCTGAGTGTGTTTGGAGCTGTTTCAGCATCTTCTAATCTGTCTGATTAATTCTTGGGTATGTTCTTTTTTGCCATTACATTAGCTTTTGTTTTTATCATGTAGCTTTGTAGTGTAATTTCAAGTCACTTATTGTGATGCCCCCTGCCTTGCCTTTGTTGCCCAGAATTGCTGTTACTATTCTAGGTCTCTTGTTTTTCCAAGTGAATTTTAGGGTTGTTTTCTTTAATTCTGTGAGGTATGCTATTGGAATTTTGACTGGAATTGAATTAAATCTGTGTAACAATTTTTGAAGTGTGGTCATTTTTATAATATTCATTCTTCCTACCTAAGAACAAGGAATATGTTTCCATTTTCTGATATCCTCTTCAATCTTCTTTTTCAGAGAACTATAGTTTTCAGTGTAGAAGCTTTTTATTTCCTCCTTTAGATTGATTCTTAGTTGTTTCATTTTTTTTTGGATGCTATTGTGAAAGCTGTTGTTTCCCTAATTTCTAGCTCAGTGAGTTTACTATTTGTGTACAGAAACACTATTAATTTTGGGGTGTAGATTTTGTACCCAGCTATGCTACTAAATTTGGTAAGTAAACCTGGAAATCTTTTGGTGGAGATTTTGAGGTTTTCTATGCAGAGTATCACATCCTCTGCAAATAATAATTTAAGTAATTCCTTTGTGATTCTTATTCCTTGTATTTTTTTCTCCTAATTGCTGTGATTAATGGTTCCAGAACTACATTGAATAGGAGTGGTGACAGTGGATTTCCTTGTCTTGTTCCTGATTTTAGAGCAAAAGCTTTCTCTTTTTGACTATTTAGTATGACACTGGCTGTTGGTTTGTCATAGATGGCTTTTATCAGATTGAGATAAACCATATTATTCAGTTTTCTGCAGGTTTCTTTTTTATCATGAATGGGCACTGGAATTTGTGAAACACTTTATCTGCATCTGTTGAGATGATCATGTGGGTTTTGTCTTTGGCTCTCTTGATATGGTATATTACATTTATTGATTTGAATATGTTGAACCATCATCCCTGGGATGAATCCTACTTGGTCATGATGTATAATCTTCTTGATGATTTGCTACAGTCTGTCAGTATTTTATTGATGATTTTTTTCATTTGTGTTCATCAGGAAGGTTGATCTTCAGTTCTGTTTTTAGGCTAGATCCTTCTCTGGTTTGGGTATCAGAGTAATGCTTCCAGGAATGAATTTGAAGTAATTCTTCACTTTCAATTTTATTATAGAGTTTGAGAAGTGTCAGCATTAAGTTGTCCCTAAATTTCTTGTAGAATTCAGTAATGAATTCATCACAACCTGGTCTTTTCTTTGTTTGTAGGTTTTTAGTTACATCTTCAATTTCATTGACTATAATGGTTTATTTAGAATTTTTGTATTTTCTTGATTCAACTTTGGTAATTCATATGTATTGAGAAATCTGTCCATTTTTCAATGTTTACTATCTTCTGAGAATATGGTTCTCAAAGTAGATATTGATGATCTTATGGATGTCTACATGATTTGTTTTGATTTCACTCTTCTCATTCTTTATTGCAGGGATTTTAGTGGGGGCTTTTTTTTTTGCCTCTTTTTCATTTTTTGCTAAGGGTTTTTTCAATTTCATTTAAATTTCAAAAAACCAACTCTTTGACTCATTGATTCTTTATATTTTCGCTGGTCTCCATTGCATTAATTTCTGCTCTGATCATTATAATTTTGTCCCTAGTACAAGCTTTAGACTTGACTTGCTCTTGTTTTTCTAGAAGCTTGAGGTTCAACATTAGGTTATTTGATCTCACTCAGTTTTCCTGACATGGGTATTCACTGCTGTAAGTTTCCCTCATAGGACTGCTTTGTGTCCCATAAGTTCTGGTACATTTTATTGGCATTATAATTTAATTGTAGAAACTATCTAATTTCTTCTTTAATTTCATCTATGATCCATTGATGGTTAGGGATGTCATTTAATTGCTATATGTTTAAGAAATTCTTGTTTCTTTTGTGATTAGTTTGATATTTCATTGCACTATGGCCTGATAATATGCATGGGATAGCTTCAATTTGTTTGCATTTACTTAAGCTACTAAGTGGTCTATTAGCTAGTAAGTGGTCTATTTTGGAGAAAGTTCCTTGTGCAGCTGAGAAGAATGTGGATTCTGATGCTGTGGGGTGGACAACTCTGTAGACATCTATTAAGTCCATTTGTTCAAAATTTTGGTTCAGTTCTGATATTTCATTGTTGATTTTTTTGTCTAGTTGACCTGTCTATTTGTGACGGTATGTAGGTCTCCCATTACAATTAGATTAGTGCTTGTTTGATTTTTCCTATCAGTAATTGTTTCATGTAGTTGGGTGTGATAGTATTTGGTGCATATATATCTATGATTGCTATCTCTTTCTCTTGGATTGTTCCAAGAGAAACAATGTAGTGACCTTTTTTTTGGTCTCTTTTAATTGTTGTTGGCATTCACCAGGAGCAGCATGGCAGCGGCTACTCTGGACCCGGCTTAGGTTTGGAGCAAGCGCAGTGAACACGACCTAGCTGTGCATCTTGGGATTGGGTGACTAGACCCATAGAAATCTGCACCCAGCCCCCATCAGCCATGGATGTTCAGGTCGTCCCTGGGGTCTTCCCTACACGCCACCCCTTCACCCGGGGAGGCCCAGTGGCAGCTGCTCTGAGCCCGGCCTGAGTTGAGTGTGCAACCAGCGAGTTCTGCCTGGCTGTGTGGCTTGGGAATTCACCAAGAGACTGGTAGGAGTTTATGTCCATCACCCATCGGCTGTGGATGTTCAGGGTGTTCCTGGGGCCCTGCCTACCTGGGCCCTGCCCATTCACTGGGAGAAGTGTGGTGGCAGCTGCTCCAGACCCGGCTTGAGTCCGGGGTGAGCACAGTGATCTCCACCTAGCTGTGCACCTTGGGAATGGGTGACCAGACCCATAGAAATCTACGCTCAGCCCCCATTGGCCATGAATGTTCTGGGTGTTCCTGGTGTTTTGCCTGCCTGCGCCCTGCCTGTTCACCCAGAGTGGCTGCTCTGAGCCGAGCTTGGGTTGGGGGGTGTGGCCAGCAAATTCCACCTAGCCATTCAGCTTGGGAATAGGCCAGGAGCCCAGTGGGGTTGTGTGTCTGTCCACCAGTGGCCCAGGTCATTCAGGCATCTCTGGGGTCCTGCCTATGGCCCAACCATTCACCCAGAGTGGCCCAGCAGCTGCTTCTCTGGGCCTGACTTGTGTTGGGGATGCACACAGCGAATTCCACCTGGCTGTGGAGCTTGGGACCTTGCCAACAGACAGGTAGGAGTCTGCACACCGTCACCATTGACACAGGAAGTTTGGAGCTTCCCTGGCATCCTGCCTGGGCTCCACCCAGACACCACCAAGCAACAGAACAGCCACAGTGGTAGTCTTGGCTGGAGCTGAAGCAGTGCATTGTATCACCTAGCCTTGGCACCTCAGCTGTGCACATTGGATTCACCTCTTACAGGGGATTACAAGAAAATGACAAAACAAAAAAGCAAAATGCAGTCTTGCACCTCCAGTCCTTCCCAAACAAGCCAAAGAGACACAGACACAGAAGAAAATATAAGCCATACACCTGAAACTTTGGAAATGATAGCAACTGAAGGAAAGAAACAACTCTATGAAACTTTAAAGGAACTGAGGTTAGAAATGATTTCCCAGGTAAAACAAGAGATAATAAATGTAATGAAAGAAGTGCTAAGCACATCTAAAGAAGATATAGTTGGAAAAATAGAGGAACACTGCAAAAGGATGGAAACCTTGAATGAAGAATACAAGAAAGAATTAGAATGCATGAAATAGATTCAAAGAGATATCCAGGAAATCAAGAATGCCACTGAAGGCTGGCAAAGCCACCTCAATGAATGTGAAAATAGAATTTCAGACCTCGAAGACATGATGGCAGCTAGTGAGGAACAAAGGAAACATCTTTTAAAAATAACAAGGAATCAGGAAATAGCAATTCAGCAGTTACAAGATGACACAAAGAAAAACAGTATAAGACTAATAGCTGTAAAGGAAAAAGAAGAAGAAAACACAAATGATATAAAATCACTAAAGAAGTCATAGCTCAAAATTTCCCGAACATGGGAAAGGAAACTGACATACAGATAAGTGAAGCATATAGAACTCCAACTAGCCATAACCAAAATAAATCAATACCCGGACATATAATTATCAGCATTCCAGAAATTCAACATAAGAAGAGAATATTAAAAGCTGTGAGAGAAAAGAAGCCAATCACCTATAAAGGAAAGCCCATCAGAATCACAGCAGACTTCTCAACACAAACAATGAAGTCAAGAAGAGCATGAAGTATTTCAAGTCCTAAAGGAAAACAACTTCTAACCCAGACTGATGTACCGTGCAAAACTATCCTTCAAAATGGATGGAGAAATAAGATACTTCCATGACAAAGAGCAGCTGAAGAACTTCATGACCACCAAACCAACCCTGCAAAGAATACTGAAAGATACTCTAGATAGACATGAAAATAGCTGCGATGTCAAAAACATCAACAGAAGAAGAACACCAAGCAGGGCAAACAATTAAGCAGAGGGAAAAGGTAAAGAAACCACTGCAGAAAGATAACATGACTAAAACAAGCCAATATATATCAGTTATAACCATTAAGGTAAATGACCTCAATTCACCAATCAAAAAGAACATACTGGTAGAATGGATCAAGAAACAACATCCAACCATATTCTGTCTACAAGAAACCCATCTAACCCAAAAGGAAATTTATAGACTGAAAGTCAAAGGATGGAAAGCAATACTCCATGCAACAGGAACCCAGAAAAAAGCAGGAGTAGCTATTCAGTTCTCAGATGATGTGAACTTCAAACAAATAATGGTCAAAAGATATAAAGAAGGTCACTACATACTGGTTAGGGGAAAACTCCAAGAGGAAGAAATAACAGTCTTAAATGTATATGAACCAAATATGGGAGCACCCAACTCTATAAAACAAAGATTAATAGAAATGAAAAATCAAATAAGCAATAACACAATTATAACAGGAGACCTTAATGCACCCTTGATTCAAAGAGACAGATCAACTAGGCAGAAAATCAGCAATGAAATAACAGAAATGAATCAAACCTGTGAACAAATGGACCAGGTAGATGTCTACAGAGTTTTCCACCCAACAACATCAGAGTATACATTCTTCTCAGCTTCGCATGGTACATTCTATAGAATAGACCAAATATTGGCCCATAGAACATGCTTAAATAAATGCAAAGGAATTGAAATTATCCCATGCCTACAATCTGATCATAGTGTGATCAAACTGGAAATTAATGACAAAAGAAATTGCAAAAACTCCATAAACACAAGGAAATTAAATAGCACACTCCTGAACAATCAGTGGGTCACAGAGGAAATTAAAGAAGAAATTAAACAGTATCTACAAGCAAATGAAAATACAAATACAACCTACTGAAACCTGTGGGATGCAATGAAAGCAGTCCTTAGAGGGAAATTTACTGTAGTGAATTCCCACATCTGGAAAATGGAATGAATGCAAATGAACAATCTGATGTTACACCTGAAACATCTAGAAAAAGAAGAACAAGCCCAACCCAAAGCCAAAAGAAGGGAGGAAATTGTAAAGATCAGAACAGAAATTAATGCAATTGAGACTAAGAAAACAATACAAGGAATCAATGAATCAAAGAGCTG
>RJWT010045305.1:0-11641 GCA_004365215.1 Cuniculus paca
TCCTGGATGAGGACAATACTTGGGAAGAGAAGGGCGTAACTAGACCTGTGACTGTTGACATTAAATCCAGCAGTGCACTCGAACTCCCTCCCCTGAAGCCTTTGTCCAGCTGAGCCCCGAGGACCAGATGCCTTTCCCAGCTACCAACAGGGGCAAGAACACACCTTGACTTTGACAGTAACCACTGTCTGGGGTGAAGGGACAGAGAGGCCTCTGGTGTGAGGAAGGCAATTTAAAAACCCCTAAAATCCCAAAGTTAGGCAGACAAGATTGTGATTGGCTGAATCCCAAGACTGCAGATCTTGGAAAGAAACCACTCATTCAAAAGACACTCATTCTGTCTTTTTTGTCCCGTATTTTGATCATTTTTCTTCTTTTTCTTATTCACTCTTTCCAGTGACTGTTCTCTAACACTACTAATTTCAGTTTACTCCTCAATAGGACCCCCATCCCATTTTTCTCTCTTCCCTCTCTTAGCCCATTGGTTAATTTCTCAATTTTTAAAAAAAAAATTCTCCAGTTACCTAACCCTTCTGCTTTTTCTAGTATAACTACTCAACTTCATGAATGTCTACATAGCTAGTTAACTTTATGCTACTGCTACTGAATACCATTCTATTGTTAGGAGAGGTACAGTTGTTCCATTTAGTAGATATTTACTATAGATCAATATTAGTTTGTTTTAGTGTTTACACAATAATTATAGATCTCTTTTCTATGGTTAGGGTTGGTATGTTGTTTTGTTTTGTTTTGTTTTGTTTTGTTTTGAGACAGGGTCTCCCTCTGTAATTCATCTAACCTTGAACTCTATGTACCTCAAGCTGACCTCTAACTCATGGTAATCCTGCCTCAGCCTCCCAAGTGCTGGGATTACAGGCATATGTCACCATACGAGCAAGGATGGTATATCATTAGTTCTTAGGGTTTATCAATACTAAGTTTGGATTTAAAATTGTAATTGATGTTGATTTTAATACTTTATTTATTTATTTATTTATTTATTTGGTACTGGGAATCAAACTCATGACCTTGTGCTTGCCAGGCAGGCACTATACTGCTGAGCTATATCTCTGGCCCTGACTTTATTACCTTAGCCAAGGTGACGTATCTTTTGCTATTAATTGGCTCTTTTGGGATGCCAATATTTGGATTTCCCTGAGTTCATTAACAACACAGACCCATTCCTAAAGAACTGGGTACTGGGCCTAATACAGTACAGTCTCCTTTTCCAAGTAAACAGAGGTGGTTGGATCTTGAAACAGAGTCAAAGGCCAATAGCCACATCCAGAGGACAGCACTGAAAAGTAGACATCAATTAAAAAGTTCTCCATACTAGAAACAAAGTTTTCTACTGTGACCAAGCCACAAGCCTCAACATCAAAACAAACAGAAACATGAGAAGACAAGTCAACAAAATACCTGTGAAAACTCCCAACTCCCCTAAAGCTGATCCATGGAGCATCGAAGGAGAAGAAACTAAATTATTCAAAATTATATTAGGCAAGGTGACAAAACAGATCAATAAGGCATTTCACAAGCTCACAGAAGATACAAGTAATACGATATTGAACCAAATAAAATGATGAGTGAATCTACAGGAGACACTAATAAGAAGCTAGCAGATCTAAACAAAATGATGCAAAACATGAATGACCAGGCAACCCACTCAGAACCCCTTCTGTCTCTCTCTCTCAGACAGAAGCTTTCTCTCAATAAATATATCCTACTCATTAAAAAAAAAAAAAAAGAATGACCAGCATAGAAAAGAATTAGAGTCCATGAAAAGGCTCCAAATAGATATTCAGGAGGTTAAAAATTCTATCAATAGTATGGACAGGGACTGGGAATTTAGCTCAGCAGCGTAAGTGCCTGCCTAGCAAGTGCAAGGTCATAGGTTCAATCCATGGGACAAAAAAAAAAATAAAAAAAATAAAACCCAACCAGACAAACAAACAAAAGTATGGACAACATGCCAGGTGTACTGCATGCCTGTAATACTAGCACATGGGAGGCTGAGTCAGAAGGATTGTCATGAGTTCAAGGCCAGCCTGGGCTACATAGTGAGTTTAAAGTCAGGCTAAAGAACTACATAGTGCCAGACCTGGTGGCGCACGCCTGTAATCCCAGCACTTGGGAGGCTGAGACAGGAGGATTATTGCGAGTTTGAGACCAGCCTGGGCTACAAAGTGAACTCAAGGTCAGTCTGAACAGCATAGTGAGACCCTGTCTCAAAAACACAAGGGCCAGGGATTTAGCTCAGTGGCCTAAGCACCTGCCTGGCAAGCGAAAGGTCGCAAGTTCAATCCCTGGTGCCGGAAAAAAAAAAAAAAAAAACTACATAGTGAGACTCTGTCTCAAAAAAAAGTATCAGCAACAGAAGTGATCAACTGACCAATGTCAGGAAGGAGTGTCAGCTCTAGAAGACAGGACTATTGTCAGTGATCAATTAATGAGATATATATATATATTTTTTTTTAAATGAGCGATATCTTAAAAGACAATAGGAGAACATGAAAGCTGGGTGTGGTGGCGCACACCTGTAATCCCAGCACTCAGGAGGCTGAAGCAGGAGGATAGATGTGAGTTCGAGACCAGCCTGCGCTACAAAGTGAGCTCAAGGCCAGCCTGAACGGCATAGTGAGACCCTGTCTCAAAAACACCAGGGCTGGGGATCTAGCTCAGCGGTCTAAGCGCCTGCCCGGCAAGCGCAAGGTCATGAGTTCAATCCCCGGTGCTGCAAAAAAATATAAAAAAACCTAATTCAGCTGTGTGTGGTGGCACATGCCTATAATCCCAGAACTCAGGAGGCTGAGGCAGGAAAATCACCATGAGTTCATAGGCATCCTGGGCTACATAGTGAGTTTCTGGCCAACCTGAACTATTGAGAAACACTGTTTCTAAAACAAAACAGAACAGGACAGGACAGAACAGAACCAAATTCAGTAATGTTGCGGAATACAAAATCAGCACACAAAACTCAATAGCATCCCTGTACACTAATAATGAAGCCACTAAGACAGAAATTAGAAAAAAAAATCATTCACAATAACACCAAGAAAATTAAGTATTTGGGAGTTAATCTAGCCAAGGAAATGAAAGGCCTCTACAATGGAAACTATGGTACTCTGAAAAAGAAAATCAAAGACGACATCAGAAAATGAAAAAAATATCCCAATCCTGGATAGGCAGAACCAATATAGTCAAAATGGCCATATTTCCAAAACTGATATACAGATTTAACCCAATGCCAATAAAAATACCAACAACATTCTTCACAGAAGTGGAGAAAACAATCCTAAAATTTCTCTGGGAGCAGAAAAGATCCAGAATAACAAAAGCAATCCTAGGTAAAAAGACCAAAGCAGGAAGCATCATGATTGTGGATTTGAAGTTATATTACAAGCCTAAAGTGATTAAAAAACAGCATGATCCTGCCACAAAAACAGACCTGAGGATCAATGAAACAGAACAGAGGATGCATGAACAACCCTGCGGACATTCAACTACTTGATCTTTGACAAAGAGGCTAAAAACATACACTGGAGCAAACAGAGCTTCTCTAATAAATGGAGTTGAAAAAATTGGCTATGCACACGTTAAAAAATGAATCTAGACCCATATCTCTCACTGAGGGCTAAACTAAAATAGAAACACTTAATCTTCTGGAAAATAAAATAAAATAAAATAGGTAGAACTCTTAATGTCATAGGTGTAGGCATAGACTTTCTAAACAGAACCCCAACTGCACAAGAAATAACATCAAGAATCAACAAATGGGATCACATCAAATTAAAAATCAAAACAGACAACCAAATCAAAGCACGACGTAGTGAGTTCAATCCCTGGTGCGGCGAAAAGAAAGAAAAAAGAAAAAAAGAAAGGAAAAGAAAAGAACCCTATCAAAAAATGTCAAGTGAAATGGATACTTCTCAGAAAAAGTACAGATGGCTAGTAATACGTGAAGAAATGTTCAACATTGCTGACCATTAGACAAATGCAAATTTAAACAACACTGAGATTCCATCTGACCCCAGAAAGAATGACCATCACCAAGAAATCAGATAATAACAAGTGCTGGGAGGGGAGGAATTCTAGATTGTTGTTGGGAATGTAAACTAGTACAACCAACCGGGCGTGGTGGCTCACGCCTGTAATCCCAGCACTTGGGAGGCTGAGACAGGCGGATTGTTGTGAGTTCGAGACCAGCCTGGGCTACAGAGTGAGCTCAAGGCCAGCCTGAATGGCATAGTGAGACCCTGTCTCAAAAACAGGGCTGGGGATCTAGCTCAGCGGTCTAAGCACCTGCCCGGCAAGCACAAGGTCGTGAGTTCAATCCCCGGTGCCGCAAAAAAAAAAAAAAAACAACAACAACAAAAAAACTAGTACAACCACTATGAAAATCAGTATGGAAATTGTAAAACAATAAAACTAGAAATTCCACGTGACGCAGCTATTTTCCTTTTATGTATCTTCCCAAAAGTGCTAAACGCATCATATTACAGAGATCCATGCATACCCATGTTTATAGCAGCATAATTCATATTAGCTAACTCTTAGAAGTGGCTTGTATGTCCATCAACAGATGAATGCATAAAGAAAGTGTGGTAATAACCGGGCGTGCCTGTAATCCTAGTACTCAAGAGTCTCAAAGAAAGAAAAAGAAAAGAAAACATGGTATTTACACACAATACAGTATTACTGTGCCATAAAGAAAGGTAAACTGGAGTCACATGTAGGAAAATAGATGCCTTTTGAAACCATAATGTTGAGTGAAATAAATCAGACACACAAGCTTAAATATCACATGGTTTCTCTTTATATGAAAACTTCCTGCAAAATAAAGACCAAAGTAAAAGATAGATAATAGGAAATGGGGAGGCAGGTCTCTCTCAGAGGGTCAAGAGATGGAGAGAAGTGGTAAGGAGGGGGTGGGAAAGGGCGTAAAACAAAGAATTAAGATGTGCCGTGTAAATGGCACCAACTCCATACAAGGAGTATACACACTGCATACTGCAAACACGTACTAATAAAAATTATGATTAAAAATAGTAGAATAAGGGAATTTGTAGATAGTTGCATTTATAGGTAGATATGATGTTGAGAGATGGAGCCTGGTAGGAGTGTGTGGGCCACTAGAGGCGTGGCCCGGAAGGGTGCATCTCTCTCTGCTGCACTTCTTTTGTGCTCTGCTTTCTTTCTGCCATGCTGTGAGTGACTCTCTTCCACCTGCCCCTCTGCTGTGCCATCCTGCCTCGGAGCCACCCGACTATGGATTAAAATATGAGCCAAAGTAAACCTCTCCTTCCTTAAGTAGTGGGTGTTGGGTATTTTGTTCCAGCAACAAGGGAAGAAACTAAGACACTCACTATTTTGGGGCACTGTTTTTTTTTTTTTTTAAAGAGAATAAAACAAAACAAAACAAAGCAAAACAAAACAGAATAGAGTCAAACACAACATAGCATTTCAGAACAGAACACTGCAAGCAATACAGGTCTTCAAAACATAACAACAGGAGATTAACAATGGCTACGCTAGTGTCTCTTGCCTTCTTCGAAATGGTTGTTCATACATTCACAGACAATAAACTCAAACAAATCAAAGTAATATAAAACCAGATAAAACAAAAGAGTGAAAGCATTACAGGCCTTCAAGTCAGACAACAAGAAACCAACAATGGCTACCGTAATGTCCCGTTTTCTTTAAAAGAGCTGTTCTTATCTTCTTACATATTGCAATCAAATAGTAGAAAACAGACTTAAACCAATCAAGTCAAAGAATAAAAGCGCCATTGGGGGGGTGCTGTTTTTTAGTACAGTTATTCTTGAGAACTACAAGTGAGAAAGGAGGTACAGAAAAACTGGGTTGGTCCAAAGCCACCAGAGAACTGTCCTGAACCCTATTGTTACTGGGAATCTATTGGGCAACCCCTTGGAGCCCTTCTGTCTCTCTTAGTCAGAAACTTTCTTTTTCTCAGAAAATTCTTCCCCATACCCCCCAAAAAGGAATCTATTGCCCAAACTTTAGCATGCATACATGAATCACCAAAAGAATCTAGAGTATCTGCTGTCTGATTCCATTCTTCATAATTTTATCAGTACAGACGTTGTCCTCTGAAATCGTGAGTAGGTTAAGTTCCCTCTAGTATAAATTGTGACAATCTCATAGATTTTACGCAATTTTGAGGCAATATAGTAGAAGTGTTGTTCTTTTTATACCAGGTTGGGGGAAAAGAATCCATAAAGATACTACCCTGTGGGTAGACATCAATATTCATGTGAGAGAGGTGAGGAGGGCTGGTGAGTGACACTCAGAGGAATTCACCTCTCACATGGAGATTTCCTATTCTTGTTTTTGTTTTTTTTTTGGCACTGGGGATTGAACTCACGACCTTGTGCTTGCCAGGCAGGCACTTAAGCCACTGAGCTAGATCCCTGGCCCTTGTGTTTTTGAGACAGGGTCTCACTATGCCATTCAGGCTGGCCTTGAGCTCACTTTGTAGCCCAGGCTGGTCTCGAACTCACAACGATCCGCCTGTCTGGTGAGATTTCCTATTCTTACTTCCAGCAGGTAAAGGCTCAGTGCAGAGTAACCTGTTAAAAGTTCGGCTTCCTCTGCAGCCCCAGAAAGGGGAGAGCAGGCATTTGTCTCTCTGTCCCTGATGCCCAAAAGATGGAGATGCCTACTTTCTCTCCTAGCTGCTTCCTCCTTGGGGTCTTCCCGGGGGACACTGACCTCTCTAGGGGACATTTCTCAGGTGTGGCTTGGAGAACAGCACTTCAGCTCGTTCTGATTACATCTTGGTTTGCGCCATTTCCCCTTGTGTCACCCCCAGTCACCTGACTTGAAAGAAAAAAATTAGGAAACAGATTGCTTTAGCACCCCGAAGATCTGGCGTTGGTGTGCAAGGCATTCATGCCTGCAACAGGCCGCTTCTCAGGAGGTGTCCTGGGGGTGGCAGTCAGAAAAATGCGGATCCTGTGTCCCACCCACGGGATTTCTGTGTTCCACATTTTCTACTGTGTCCTATGGGAGATGTGGCACGTATGTTTATTTAAAAGGTGGTGGTGTTATCTAAAATTCGAATATACCTGAGTAGCAGTTATTTTTATTTGCTGGATCTGGCAGACAGTGTGCCCTCTTTCTATTCATCTTATCTGTTCCTTAACTTGTCCAAAGTCACATTCAGGACCAGTTATTTAATTCATGCAGATGAAAATTTAGGATCTGTTTTTCAAAAATTATTAAGAATTTCAAGATGACCACAACAGGGCACTAAACTGGGCATGGAGGCTTCCGAGTACAGGGTCCTGAGTGACAGCAGTCCCTGCTCTCAGGATTCGCCTATGTCAGCCAGGTCCTGGGTGTGGGTCTCCTGCCCAGCAACATGCCACGCAAGGTCCGAGTCCTCCGAGGAAGCCAGACAGACACAGGCAGGTGGTTGTGACTCTGAGCACACTGAGTTGTTGCTTCACCATCTGCCCCACAGGTTCCCCATCTGAAACACGGATCATGATCCTCCTTCTGGGAAGCTGATCATAACCCCCCAAAGTATGAGGTCTTAATTCCTGGAACCCATGAATATCCTTTTTTTTGTTTGTTTGTTTATTTTATTTTATTTTATTTATTTATTTATTTTTTTGCGGCACCAGGGATTGAACTCACGACCTTGCGCTTGCCAGGCAGGCGCTTAGACCGCTGAGCTAGATCCCCAGCCCTACCCATGAATATCCTATGTGGCATCTTAGTCTATCTGGACTACTAAACAGAACACCATAGACTAAGTGGGGCAGAAATCACAGAAATGTATTTCTTTTTTTTTTTTTTTGCAGCACCGGGGATTGAACTCATGACCTTGCGCTTGCCGGGCAGGCGCTTAGACCGCTGAGCTAGATCCCCAGCCCTGTTTTTGAGACAGGGTCTCACTATGCCATTCAGGCTGGCCTTGAACTCACTTTGTAGCCCAGGCTGGTCTCGAACTCACAACGATCTGCCTGTCTCAGCCTCCAGAGTGCTGGGATTACAGGCGTGAGCCACCACGCCCGGCCAGAAATGTATTTCTTACAGTGTGGAAGCTGGAAATTCAAGATCGAAGCACCAGCAAAAGCAATTCTAAAAGGCTCTATCAGATTTAGTATCTGGAAATGTTACTGAAGTAGGCCAGAGGTCCAATTCTGGAGGAGGGGGTCCCAAAAAAATCAGGTCTGATCCCTCGTCCTGAAGAAATCGAACAAAAATGAATAGTGAAAGGCAAGAAACGATCTTGAACCGTTCTAGCTGTAGTGGGAAGACAAGGGGACCAGCATTTTTAGGCCTATCTTTGGGGACACTGACGTAAGCTCCCCTATTGTATAGGCAAGGGCACTAGAAGTGTGCCTAGGCAAGTGATTGATCGAGATCAAATGGTGGTCCATCCACTTGATCACAGATTTGCAATATCCCCCCAAAGTCTTCTGTATTGAAAGTTAGGTCCCCAGGATAGCAATGTCGATCAGAGGAGGGGCTTTTGGAAGGTAATTGGGTTGTGAAGGCTCTGATTTCATTGATGTAGTGGAAATGCACGACGTAGGAGAGAGTTGAAAGGAATGCATCACGGGGCTGTGCCCTAGGGGACTATATCTTATCCCCAGCTGCTTCCTCCAAGGCGCTTTCTCTTTCTGCTTCCTGGTTGCTAGGAGGTGAGCATTCTCTTCTGCCACATGCTTCTACTGTCATGATAATCCATCTCACCTGAACCCCAAACAATGAAACCACTTGTCCTTGGATTGAAACCTCGGAGTCCATCAGTCAAAATAAATCTTTCCACACACGTGTAATCCCAGCACTGGGATCCTGAGGCAGGGAGTACCATGGGCTCAAGGCCAGCCTGGGCACATGGTGAGTTAAAAACCAGCCTGAATTACATAGCAAGAGCCTGTCTTAACACCCTCCCCCCAAATAAGTCTTTCCTCTTTTTAAGTTGTTTATCTCAGGTATTGTGTCACAGCAATGCAAAGCCGACTATCAGTCATAATCTCAGGTTTAGTCAGTGGCGGACGTGCTCTCAGCAGGGTATGAAAGTTGCACTTGCTTGGGGGGTTGTTTTGTCTACCATGAAATATTTATGACCAGGCATGATGACACATGCCTGTAATTCCAGTACTCTGCGAGGCTGGGGCAGGAGGATTGGAAGCTTCAGCAAGATGGTGGTTCAGTCGGCCCGTGTCTCAAAATAAAAAAATGTTAAAATGGTGGTGGGATGGTAATGAACGATATTTATGGATTCAACTGTTTTCTGTAACATAAGCCCACTCCCAAAGAGAATGACTCAGAACAAAAGAGATAGCTGCAAAATGGAGACAGACATTAAGTGGCTTTGTTTCTAGTTTTCATCGTACAAGGAACTGAACCCAAGGCCTTCTTTTTAAAAAGGAGAGGTTTAGTTTGACTCCCTGTTTTGGGGTCCTGATGAATAAATAGGCACATGGTTCCAAGGCAGAAGCACTGTGAAAGGGGATGGCGGAAGAAAGCTGCTCTCATCATGGCAGCCAGGAAGCAGAAAGAGAAGCAGGGAGCCAGGGAGGGAGATGCACCCTCCAAAGTCAGGGACCCACGTCTCTAACCAGGCCCGCCTTCTCACTGCACATTTAGCTGTGAACTCACCAATGGTCGGGGTAGCTCCCCCTGGAGCCAACCACCTCCAAAAGCAGCTCTGTGAGCACGTGAGAATGCGGGGGACTTTCTAGATCTAAACCATAACATCCTCTCCCCAGCCTCCAGCGGGTTCCTCTCCATCTCATTATGCAAACTCTGTTCATTCCATCTCTCAGAGTTGCCAAAGTCTTACAGTTCCAGTGCAGCTGAAAAGTCCAAGTCCAAAGTATCCTCCAGGACTCAGAGCAAATCCTTAGCTGCGAGCATCTCAGGGCAGCCAGGAAGCAGAAAGCCTCAGCCCTTTTTAAATTGTTTTCTTGAGTTTTTAAAATTTATGTATTATAGCCAGGTGTGGTGCACACCTGTAATCCCAGCACTTGGGAGGCTGAGGCAGGAGGATCATCACGAGTTCAAGGCCAACCTGGGCTGCATAGTGAGTTCAAGGCCACCTTAAACTACATGGCATGACCCTGTTTCTAAAAACAAAACAAAACAAAAAGTATTTATTTATTTATTGAGATATGGTCACACTATGCAATTCAGGCGAGCTTTGAAGTCACTATATACCCCAGGTTGTCCCTGAACTCACAGCAATCCTCCTGCCTCAGCTTCCCAGGTATTGCAATTATATGCGTGCACCACCATATCCAGCTTTACTTTTCATTTTGAGACAGCGGTCTTGCCTAGTCACTAAATTGAAAGAAACATTTAAAATATGTTAATATAGTGTTATTTAAGCCAACGTAGTTGCAAAATATAATTTGTAATTTTTCGTTGTGGAGGAAGATCCCTATAAAGATAAGAATCCCTCTGGCCACAATATAATACAACCCTATCCCCTGTCCCCGGGCAAGAGTCTCTGGCAGGGATGGTACAGCATGGAACACGCCACAGTGTTTTGCCTAGCTGACCACTTTTCTGAGAGCCGTACTGGAGCTTCACAGGCTGGCTCTCAAAGCAAAGGCTTTATGCCCCTCTCCATGAGCTTGCTTGAGCTTGTTACAGCAGTGGAGTTAGCAAAAGCAGCAACTCAGATGGAGCGGGCTGGGGCCCAGACCAGAGCAGTAACCCCCATGACTACTATTGTTGTCTTAGCGATTCCTAGACTCATTGTTCTGAAAGGAAAGGGAGCCTGGTAAGGTGCTCTGAACTGTAATCCCAGAAATGTGGGAGACTGAGCCGCAGGATTGCAAGCTGAAGGCCATTTTGGGCAATTTAGTGAAGCCCTGTCTTAAAGATTTATTATTATTATTTTTTTTTTCGCGCACCAGGGATCAAACTCACAACCTTGTGCTTGCCAAGCAGGAGCTAAATCCCCAGCCCTTGTCTTTTTGAGACAGGGTCTTGCTATGCTGCTCAGGCTGGCGTTGAGCTCACTTTGTGGCCCAGGCTGGTCTCGAACTCACAATGATCCTCCTGTCTCAGCCTCCCGAGTGCTGGGATTACAGGTGTGTGCCACCAAGCCCGGCCCTGTTTTAAAAATTTTAAAAAGCAAAAATAAAAAGAACTGGGGATGTAGCTCAGGTTCAACTTCCAGTACCTGCTGGGAGGGAGGGGGGAGAAGAAAGGAAGAAAAAAGGGAAGGGGAGAAGGGAAGGGAAGGGAGGAAGGAAAAAATCATGAAGACATCATTGAAAATCTTTTATCAGTGAAGCTGACAAGCTATCAAGAAGCAAGACTCATAAACCATTCAAGGTGCTGCTGAGGAAGGTGAACTTTGGCCACCCTGCCCTCTGCGTGCATCTAGAATAGATAATACACTGTGCTCAGACACTCAAGATGCATATCCAAGCCGGGCGTGGTGGCTCACGCCTGTAATCCCAGCACTCGGGAGGCTGAGACAGGAGGATCATTGTGAGTTCCAGACCAGCCTGGGCTACAAAGTGAGCTCAAGGCCAGCCTGAACGGCATAGTGAGACCCTGTCTCAAAATCAGGGTAGGGATCTAGCTAAGCGGTCTAAGCACCTGCCCGGCAAGTGCAAGGTCGTGAGTTCGATCCCCGGTGCTGCAA
>RJWT010045306.1:0-11641 GCA_004365215.1 Cuniculus paca
CAGATTTTGGTACTGGGAGTGGCTCTAGAGAAACAGAATTATAATGATGATGTTCTTTAATGGCTTCAGGGGTTCCTGGAGGTTGCTGTGCAAATAGAGACCTAAAGACACCATGGTCTCTCCTTCTACTCCTGTGGGGTACACTGGTAGCCCTTGATGTGAACTGTTAAACCTATTATGCCATGTAGACCCATTTGATTATCCTAATTCACCACTTGTGAAATGTCAGGAATTTAGAGACTCTGTATATGAAAATTTTGAATTTCTTTGGAATAGGAAATATAATGGTGCTGGATGGTTGGTATTAGCATTCCTGGACAAATTATTGAGAGAAAATGATGAGTTCAAAACATCCATAGAAAGTCTAAAGTCTTCTGGTTGTGAGGACAAACTGATGAAGGAAAATAAGGAGCTCAGCAGGCAGGGGTGGATCATCTGGGATTCTCCATACACTGCCTAGCCACACGGAGTTCCTTCCACAACAGGACTGGTGGGCAGAGGCAGATGGCAGTCTTGGGAGGGAACTCCCTGCAGCTAGGTGGCATGCTGAGAGAGCCAGAGATCATTTGCCCCCACCTGCTGAGCCCTATCACAGGAAAGAGCTCCCTGCAGACAGGCAGTTTGCACAGAGAGAGCCAGTAGATCCACTGCTGCCCACTGGCTGCCAAAAGTAGAAGGCTTGCTTGCTGGCAGCCAATGGGAGCAGGGACATGCAGCCAGGTAAGCCCCATGCACCCTCAGACTGCCATTGGAGGCCTTTGCTTCCTTCAGGCAGCTAGCACCCACTGGAAGAATCAGGCAAACACACCTCTGTATGCCTGCCACCATCGAGGGGGTCCCAAGGTAGGCACATAGGCTGAGAGAAGCAGCTCCTCTAACACACTGACTATTGGGAAAGTCCCAGTGTAGCTGTACAGGTCTGGAGAAGCCTACCTCACATCCTGCTACCTCCCTGTAAACCTTGGGTCAGAGGACCCAAGGTGCCTGTCCCATTACCCTACACCACTGTGGGCAGCCATTCTGGAAAGTGCCTTGGACCCTACAACAAGCTTGTTGGGAGGAACCCAGGAGAATGACAACATGAAGGAGCAAAAGGCAATCTCAGACCTCCAGCCCACACAGAACAGATCTGGGAGATACAGTCATGGAAGAAAATGGAAGTCAAACACTTGAAATCTCAGAGAGGATAACAATGGACACAAAGAAACAGCTTCACGAGACTGTAAAAGTAATCAGATCAGAAATAGTATCTCAGGTGAAAGAAGAAATGAAAAACATAATTAAAGAATTTCTAAGCACATCTAAAGAAGACTTAGATAAAAAGAAGAGCATAAGAAACCTTGAATGAACAATATAGAAAGGAATTACAATGCATGAAACAGATTCAAAAAGATATCCAGGAAATTAAAAAGTCAATCAAAAGCTGGCAAAACCACTTGAAAGAGACTGAGGATAGACTTTCAGACCTTGAAGACAGGACTGCAGATAGCAATCACGAAAGGAAAGATTTTTTAAAAATAACAAGGAATCAGGAAATAATTCAACAACTGCAGGATGATGTGAAGTGAAATAATTTAAGAGTGATAGGCATTAATCAATAAGCAGTGGTCAACACAAATGAAATAAAGACACTATTTACAGAAATAATTGAGGAAACGTTCCCAAACATGGGAAAAGGCTCTGGTATGCAGATAACTGAGGCATATAGAAGCCCAACTAGCCATAACCAAAGTAAATCTACACCCAGACATATAATAATCAACATCCCAGGAATTCAGCAGAAGAACAGAATATTAAAAGCTGCTAGAGGAAAGAAACAGATCGCCTATAAAGGAAAACCCATCAGAATCACAACAGACTTCTCAACACAAACCATCAAGTCAAGAAGAGTTTGGAGTGAAGTGTTTCAAATCCTGAAAGAGAACAACTTCCAACCCAGATTGAGGTACCCTGAAGAACTATCAAAATGGATGGAAAAATAAGATACTTCCATGATAAAGAACAACTGAAGGAATTCATGACCACCAAACCAACACTACAGAGAGTAGTGAAGGATACTCTAGAGAGAAATAAAGAAGACCATAGTTCCAGGAACAACAACAGAGGAGGATCCCCAAACAAGACAGGCAATCAAATGAAGAGGAAAAGTAGAAGGTCAACAACAGGAGGATATCATGACAGAGACAAACCAATGTTTGCTGGTTGTAACCAGTCATGTAGATGGCCTCAATTTAGCAATAAAAAGAAATGCAGGGAAAGTGGACCAAGAAACAAGATCCATTAATATACTGCGTATAAGAAACACATTTAACTCAAAAGGAAATTCATAGACTGGAAATCAAAAGGGAGAAAAAAATTGTTCCATGTGACAGAAGACCAGAAAAAAGCAAGGATAATTATCCCAGCAACTGCAGAATGGATAAGAAAGATATGGCATTTTCATACAATGGAAAACTACACAGCTACAAAGTAGTATAATCTTGAGGCTCTTTGGTGGCAACTGGAAATCATGTTCATGTGTGAAACAGTTTGAACTCATATGGGTGAACACTATCATAAAAAAAACAGGAGTTAGTGGGCCCCAAAAGCACAATAGATATTATAAAAGTGATAGGGGAGGAAACACCTAGGAGGAGAAGGTGATAACCAATGTTAATTTCTTACTGTCTTGTCATGAACTCTTGTAATGTTTTCACAATTTTGGCAGGTTTGGTTCTGTTCTGTCTTGTTTTTTTAGATTTTACTGTGTCAGATGGTATGGACAGCTAGTTTGAACATAATGGGATGTATTATGATAATCATGGCTGGCTTCCTATTATCTCCTTTTGTAGTCCTGTAATGCTTTCATTCCTCTGTTTTATTGGTTTTACTCTGTTTTATTTTGTTTGATTTTATTATAGTGATGGTATGAACAGCTACTTTAAAGAAAAAGAGATATTATAGTAACCATTGTCCACTTCCTGCTATCTGGTTTTGAAGTCCTGTAATGCTTTCATTCTTTTGTTTTGATTAGTTTTAGTCCATTTCTTATTATTTGGTTTCACAATGGACAGCTATTTTGAAGAGAACAAGAGACACTAAGGAAGTGATTGTTGATTTCCTATTGTTTTGAAGTCCCATAATGCTCTCATTCCATTGTTTTGACTGGTTTTACACAATTTTGTTTTGTTAGATTGTATTGTTTGGGAAGGTATGGGTAGCTATTACAAAGAGAACAAAAGACCTTATGGTAGCCACTGTTGATTTCCTGTTGTCTTGTTGTTAGGTCGTGTGTTACTTGCATTGTTCTGTTAAGATTTGCTTTGTTCTGTTTTGTATTGTTTTATTTTCTTTAAAATAAAAAAAGAAGCTCAAAGATTCAAATTTCCAGCTCCAGAAATAGATAAGAAATTTAAAAGTTTCTCAGTGTGTCCTGAAAGTAAATCTCCTATATTTTAACCACAACAGTGAGATGCAGAAACCCAGACACAGTACCACATAATTTGATTGGCTGAACTGCAATGTAAGTTTAAAGCTCAGTCTTGCAGAGTATCTGAAGCAAAGATGAGGGCACTGATCGGAAAGGAATGGGTTCCTATAGACTGGGATGTAGACATATGGGAGGATCCTGAGAAAGCTGAGGAAGTTGAGTTTCTAGATGCTGATGAGATTATTTTGCTAGAGGAAGAGGTTTCTCCACCCACTGTGGCAGAGGCATCACCATCTCCACCCCCTGTGGTGTTGGCATTTCCCAGTATGCCTGGAGAAACTGATCCTTTGTTGACCATGCAGGGTACTGTTGATGTTCCTCAGGACCGACCCTCACCACCCATTTTTGCCCCTAGACCCATAACCAGGCTCAAATATCAGAAGGCTCCTAAGGGTGAGGTACATAGTGTGACCCATGAGGAGGTCCACTGTTCTCTGAAATAACTTCTTGAGTTTTCTAACTCTTACAAGCAGAGGCCTAATGAGCAAGGTTGGGAATGGATTTTATGAGTGTGGGATAATGGTGGAAAAAATATATACCTGGATCGGGCTGAGTTTGTTGATATGGGCCCATTGAGTAGAGATTCTGAATTTAATGTTGCAGCTCATGGAGTGAAGAAGGGTGTAAATAGTTCATTTGGCTGGTTGGCAGAAGTATGGTTCAAAAGATGACCCATTGTGAATGACTTAGAGATACCTGATACTCCATCATTTACTATTGATGAGGGTATTCAGAGACTTAGGGAAATGGGAATGATGGAGTGGATCCATCAAGTTAAACCTACTCCTCCATAGTGGGATAACCCAGAAAATATAACCTTCACCAGCACCTTGAGAAACAGATTTGTGAGGGGAGCACCAGCATCCCTGGAGAGCCCTGTTATTGCCCTTCTTTGTATGCCAGACCTTATAGCGGGGACTGCATTTACTCAATTAGGACATTTAAGGGCAATGGGCTTGATTGGAACCCAGAGTGGCAGAGGTCAAGTAGCAGCACTCAGTTGCCAAAGACAGGGTCCCCATATTTACCATAATGGACGGCAGAAGCAGAACAATGACCATAATAATATGACACATGTGGACCTATGGCACTGGCCGATTAGCCATGGTGTTCCCAAAAGCAAAATAGATAGGAAACCTACAAAAGTTTTACTAGATTTATATAATTGAAAAAATTTAAGGCTAAATGAACAGAAGCCTACTTCTTCTCAGGGTAATAGGGAATCCTGACCTCTCAACCAGTTCCCAGATTTGAGCCAGTTTGCAGACTCAGAACCCCTTGAATGAAGGGGAGGCCAGGTCTCCTTGGGGAAGGATCTTGTTGTACCAAAAATTTACACAGTCTTTCTCCCATCCTTTCCCAAAGGGACCCAAGGCCTTTTCCCCAAGTAACTGTACACTGGGGTAAGGGCAATGATCAGACATTTCAGGGACTACTAGGCACTGGTTCTGAACTAACACTGATTCCAGGGGACCCAAAGCATCATTGTGGCCCTCCAGTGAGGATAGGAGCCTATGACACTCAGGTGATCAATAGGGTTTTAGCTAAGCTCAGACTCACAGTAGATCCATAGGTTCTTGAATCCATCCTCTAGTCATTTTTCCTGTTCCAGAATGCATAATTGGGATAGATGTACTTAGAACCTGGCAGAATACTCAGATTGGTTCTCTAACCTGTTGTGTGAGGGCTGTTATGGTTGGGAAGGCCAAATGGAAGCTGTTAGAGTTGCCTTTGCCTGGTAAAATAGTAAACCTTAAGAAGTATCACATTGCTGGAGGGATTTTGGAAATTGATGCCACCATGGAGGACTTGAAGGATGCAGGGATGGTGGTCCGCACTACATCTCCTTTTAATTCTCCCATTTGGCCTGTGCAAAACACAGGTAGATGGGTCTTGGAGAATGACAGTAGATTACCGTAAACTAAATCAAGTGGTGACTCCAATTGCATCTGCAGGACCAGATGTGGTTTCCTTGCTTGAGTTGATTAACACGTCTCCTGGTACTTGGTATACAGCTACTGATTTGGCAAATGCCTTCTTCTCCATACCTATCCATAAGGACCATCAGAAACAATTTGCTTTTAGCTGGCAAGGCCAGCAATATACCTTCTCTGTCTTGCCTCAAGGTTATATTAACTCGCCAGCCCTGTGTCACAATTGAGTTTATAGGGAACTTGATCACCTTTCTCGCCCTCATGATATAACACTGGTTCATTACATTGATGATGTTATGCTGATTGGGCCTAGTGAGCAGGAGGTAGCAACCACTTTGGATTTGTTTTTACAGCATTTGAGAGTCAGAGGATGGGAAATAAATCCAACAAAAATTCAAGGTCCTTCTACCTCAGTGATGTTTCTAGGAGTCCAGTGGTGTGGAGCATGTAGAGATATTCCTTCTAAGGTAAAAGATAAGTTGTTGCATCTGGCTTTCCCTACAACCAAAAAAGAGGCACAACACCTAGAGGACCTATTTGGATTTTGGAGGCAACACATTGCTCACTTAGGTTTCTTGCTCCAACCCATTTGCTGAGTAACCCAAAAAGCTGCTACTTTTGAGTTGGGCCTAGAACAAGAAAAGGCTCTGCAACAGGTCCAGGCCACTGTGCAGGCTGCTTTGCCCCTGGGGCCACATGATTAAGCAAGTATCAGTAGCAGGTAGAGATGCTGTTTGGAGTCCCTGGGAGGCCTCCATAGGTGAATTGCAGCAGAGGCCTTTAGGATTTTGGAGCAAGGCTTTGCCATCACCTGCAGACAACTACTCTCCCTTTGAAAATAATTCTTGGCCTGCTACTGGGCCTTAGTGGAAACTGAACACTTGACCTTGGGACACCAGGTCACCGTACAACCTGATTTGCCTATCATGGCCTGAGCATTATCTGATCCACCAAATCATAAGGTTGGATGTGCACAGCAACAGTCTATCATTAAATGGAAATGGTATATTCCTGATTGAGCCAGGGTAGGTCCAAAGGGTAGAAGTAAATCACATGAGGAAATTTCCCAGATACCTATGGCTTCTACACCTGCTATATTGCCTCCTGTTTCCCAGCATGCACCTATGGCCTTGTGGTGTGTACCATATGGTCAGCTGTCAGAGAATGAGAAGGCTAGAGCCTGGTTTACAGATGGCTGTGCACATTATGCAGGCACCACTCACAAGTGGACAGCTGCAGCATTACATCCCCTTTCTGGGACATCACTGAAAGACAGTGGTGAAGGGAAATCATCCCATTGGGCAGAACGTTGGGCAGTGCACTTAGTAATGTATTTTGCCTGGCAGGAGAAATGGCCAGACATATGACTGTATACTGATTCATGGGCTGTTGCCAATGGTCTGGCTGGATGGTCAGGAACTTTGAAAGAACACAACTGGAAAATTGGTGACAAAGATATCTGGGGCAGAAGTATGTGGGTAGACCTCTCCATGTGGGCAGAGGATGTACAAATATGTGTCTCCCATGTAAATGCTCACCAAAAGGTGACATCAACAGAAGAGGACTTTAATAATCAAGTAGGCAAGATGATTCATTCTGTGTATAGTGGCCAACCTTCTTCTTCTTCAGTGACCGCAGTCATTGCCCAATGGGTCCATGAACAGAGTGGCCATGGTGCCAGGGATGGAGATTATGCATGGGCTCAGCAAAATGGACTCCCATTCACCATGGCTGATCTTGCTACAGCCACTGCTGAATGCCAAATATGCCAGCAGCAGAGGCCAACGCTGAGTCCCTGATATGCCACCATTCCCCAGGGTGATCAACCTGCAACCTGGTGGCAGGTTATCATATTGGGCCATTTCCATCATGGAAAGGACTGAACTTTGTCCTCACTGGCATAGACACATACTCTGGATATGGATTTGCCTTTGCTGCACGTAAGGCTTCTGCCAAAACTACCATCTGTGGACTCACAGAATGCCTTATCCACTGCCATAGAATTCCACATAGCATTGCCTCTGACTAAGGAGTACATTTTACAGGCAAAGAAGGGAGGCAATGGGCTCATGCTCATGGAATTCACTGGTCTTACCATGTTTCTCACCATCCAGAAACAGTTCAATTTATAGAAAGGTGGAAGATGCAGTTGAAAATGCAGTTAAGTCACCAGTTACATGGCAATAGCTTGCAGGACTGGGCTAAGGTACTTCGAAAAAAGTCATATATGCTTTGAATGAGCATCCACTGTATGGTACTGTATCTCCCATAGCCAGGATTCATGGGTCCAGTAATCAAGGGGTGGAAGTAGGAATGGTACCACTCATCATTACCCCTTTTGATCCACTAGCAAAATTTTTGCTTCCTGTCCCCATGACCTTATCTTCTGCTGGTTTAGAAGTTTTGGTTCCAGAGGGGGGAAGGTTTATATCAGGAAGCACAACAATGATACCATTGAACTGGAAGCTAAGACTTCCCCCTGGTCATTTTGGTCTCCTCATGCCTCTGAGGAAACAAGCTAAATGGTGAGTCACAGTGTTGTCAAGCGTGATTGATCCAGACTGTCAAGGGGTAATTGGACTACTACTCCACAATGGAGGAAAGGAAGAATATACGGGGAGTGCAGGAGGTCCCTTAGGGCACCTTTGAGTATTATCATGCTGTGTTATTAAAATCAATGGGAAATTACTGTAACCTAATATAGGCAGAATGACAAATGGCCCAGAGTCTTCAGGAATGAAGGTATGGGTCACTCCACCAGGGAAAGAACCAAGACCTGCTGAGGTGCTTGCTGAAGGCAAAGGGAATACAGAATGGGTAGTGGAAGAAGGTAGTTCTAAATACCAGCTATGACCCCATGATCAGCTACAGAAAAGAGGACAGTAAGTGTACTATGCCTCCCCTAATATGGTTCTAATGTAATGTAATTTTGATAGCCTCAACACTGGTTCCTATGGATTTTGTTAAACTTAAATGATAAGAATAAGCATCACCCAAGGAAAATTTCCCCTATTCTGATGGAATTATTACATTTCTGTTTGTACACGGGAGAGTTATAACTTGTTAGGTGTAATTATAAGTATGTATTCATATCCGGAGACTGATTTAAAGAAATGTGATTAATTGCCAAGTTGACAAGGGGTGGATTGTTATGGTTTATACATTGTGTCAACTTGAGAAGTCTAGAAGCTTAACTAAGTAACACAGCAGCTCTACATCCTGAGGTGTAGAGAACAACCAAATTCTGTCTTGGTTACTTTTCTCTGGTTGCTGGGACAAAACACCTGACACCCAAAGTGAAGTAAGGAAACGTTTATTTAGCTTACAGTTTCTGGAGATTTCAGTCCATAATCAGCTGGGTCCAAGGCAGGTTGGCATGGCTCCAGAGGGAGCACTTCGAGGCAGCAGCCACAGGAAAAGGGGAAAACAAGCCTCTTCTCCTAGCTTATGTTATACACAGACCACCCCTGCCTCCTTCAGGGTGAGTGCAGCACTCACAAAATTTCCCTGCCCTCCTTTGCACAGGATGAGAATATTTACGAAGTAAGAACCCTGGCTTCCTGCTGAGTCCCAGTTAAATTTCTAAACTTCTCAAGTTGACACAATGTATAAACCATAACAAGGGCTCATTTGGTATCAGTGGGAGAATTGTTTGGTACCTGGAAGGAAAATTCAACACACGTGGTTACAGAACTGATTTATTGTTAGAAGGTGGTTCCTAGTTGGAGGCGGGTCACTGGGAGTGTGACCTGAAAGACATGTCTCCTTTTCAGTGCTATACTGAGTGAGTGAGAGTAGGAGAAACTTTAGTTTTCCTTTGTCTTTATGGCTAGTATTGATTGACTGATTGATTGATTGATTTTAGTGCAGTATTTGTAGTGTTGAAAACAAGATGTAAAGATTTATCTTACTTTCATTTCTTTCCAGTTGTTTATTATGAAAACTGGAAATATAAATGTGAGTGTTTATTTTTAATTAAAATTATTGAGTTTCCATTAAATGTAAGGCAAAATAATTTCTTTGAATCTGTTCACAAAAAAAAAAATGAAACATTCACAGGAAATGATGACTATCTATAGAAGGGGAAAATGTATTTTGGCTAACTCTGAGAGTTACATAGAAGCAAAGAGGTGACAGATAGCTCACATTTACTTAAAATTTATGTGAGTGACAGTTTTAGGATGACTCACATGAACTGTTTTAGACTGTTTTAGAAATCCTGTGTCATGGCACTGGCACATACAGGCAAATTCATCAACAAACATGTACACACAAACAATGCAGTTTGTCCTCATACTAAAACAAAATAATAAATATCACAGCTTTCTCTTAGGCATGGATGTAAAATTCCCTAGATAGTTTTTGTTATCACTTCAGGGAACAGCGTGTTTTTCTTAAAATGCTGTTAATTTTGAAAATAAACTTTGTATTCTACACTATGCCTGCTGTAAGATTAAATTTTTTGAGGAAATGACTAAGATTATTAGTTATTTGTCATTGTGCACTCCTGTTAAAGAGACAGTGTTCACTTTAAATGAAACATGTTAAATTGGGTGTTCTGTAATAATTTTTTTCCGTGAAGGTACAGGACAAATACCAAGATTGACAAAATTTTTAAGGCTTCATACTGATTTGAATAAAAGACTATAGTTCTAAAAAGTCATTTATGGTTAAAAATAAGGAAACATTATCAATTTGAGTAAGTTGAGTTACATTCAACTATGCTCTGATGGCTTTCTAAAAATAATCAAATGCTAATTTTTTTGGGAACATCTGCTAGATAGAACAGTTGTACAAGTAGTTATCTTATTCTGTGTTGTCTATTATATTATTTATTAAATGAGTGGACATGAAACAACAGTAGGGACAAAATAGCAGCTTCCTTTTTAAACAATGGTAACTCTCAAATACAATTTTTCCTCTGCTTTCAATTGATCAGTGGAAAATATTGCTTACATTTGTTCATGTACACTGTCATATACAACCACGCTGTTTTCATACATTTATATTTATGATCCTTTAGAGAGTACATTTTAACTAGAGTTTTGTAGTAACTGTAGCACAAGTTGGATAATCAATTAGGACTGAGAGTTTGTAAAAAGTGAAAATGAACTGTGCTGACCAGTGGTCCCTTGGGTATCTGCCTGACATCATTGATTGAAATCCCACTCTAGCATTTACAGCTTAAACTGTTATAACCTATGACTAATATAGCGCCACTTTCCTGTTCTGTATGCGTCGTTTTGCACCAAGAGCCCCCTCCCTGTTTCTTCTGGTGACCCACATCCCCTTTTCCCAGGTATTCTGAAGTTAAAGATAGTTACAATTTTAGATTGCCCAAGGACAGGGCTGACCAGAAAACTGGGTCAAACGACAATAACCACCTTGTCTCATGACCAAGGAATGTGCAGAATGAGCCTTTCCGGAGCATCTGCAGTCCATTTTAGGAAGTAACCACGGTCACCTAACCTCAGACCCCCCAGAGCCATCGTCCCCAATAAACATAGCGGGTCATTTAAACTGACCAATGCAATTTGCTTCTGTACCCGTGCTTGCAAAACCCCCCCTCCCTTTATTCTGATATGATATAAGCCTCTCCAGGCCACTGGGAGGCGCGCAGTCCCGAATCGATTCCTAGGGGGACTGCGTCGCCAGGCCTGGCAATAAACACTCCATTCCAAAAATTTCTTCGAGTGTCTCGTGGATTTTGCTCATCCCGTACCTCATTTGGGGGCTCATCTGGGGTGGGCGTATAGCCCCCCAACTCAAATTCACGGACATCTTGACCGAGTGAGTATCAATTTTTGTTTTCAGAGGCTTCTTTGGTGGCGCCACAATTTGTAATTTAAACTCAGGAGGGGACACCTTCACATCTGGGAGCAAGCAACGGGGGAGAGACAGGTCGGTTTGTTTCTCTTGGTTGTTAGACCGTTTGCGATCTGTTGAACTCCTTTTGCCTGCTACGTTCGGTTAACTTAGTTAACGTTGGTATTTGGTGGAAGCCTCTCCAAATTCTAGTAACTTTGTGTGGAGCGTATTTTTGACTTTTTCTTTTCGGCTGCAGCCTAATTGTAATTGTCTTTGTTTATATGTCCAGTCTGTCTTCTTTGTTAAATCTGTTGGCACCTTGTGTCTCTCCTAATCGAGTTCCCTTTCAGGAAACTATGGGTCAGTCTGGCTCCAAGGAGAATCCAACGCCCCTTAGCCTTGTCTTAGATCATTTTAAGGAATTCAAAAA
>RJWT010045307.1:0-11639 GCA_004365215.1 Cuniculus paca
TCTATCAGGACCTGAGTTGGTTTTTTTGTTTTTTAGTAAGTTTTTAATTACATTCACAATTTCATTGACTTATATGGATTATTTAGAATTTTTATATCTTTTTGATTTAGTCTTGGTGACTCATATGTGTATAGAAATCTGTGTATTTCTTCTGTATTTTCCATCTTATTAGAGTATAGGTTCTCAAAGTAGATACTGATGATTTTCTGGTTTTCTACAACATCTGCTGTGATTTTATCCTTTTCACTCCTAATTGCTTGAATTTGAATCTTTTTTCTTTTTCATATGGTTGGCTAGGGATTTATCAATTTTATTTAATCTTTCAAAGACGCAACTCTTTGATTCATTGATTCTTTGTATTTTCTTAGTCTCAATTGCATTAATTTCTGCTCTGATCTTTACAATTTCCTCTCTCATGTGAGTTTTAGGTTTGTTTGAGTTCGTTTGTTTGTTTGAGCTTGTTCTGCTTTCCTGATGTGATGACTGACTGCCATTAATTTCTCTGATAGGACCGATTTCATTGCGTTCCATAAGTTCTGATATGTTGTATCGGCATTTTCATTTAATTGTAGATACTGTTTAATTTCTTATTTAGTTTCTTCTGTGATCTAGTGATTGTTCATGAGTGTGTTGTTTAATTTCCATCTGTTTATGCAGATTTTGTGGTTTCTTTTGCCATTAATTTCCAATTTTATTGCACTATGGTCAAATAATATGCATGGAATAATTTCAGTACCTGTGCATTTACTTAATCATGTTGTATGGGCTAGTATGTGGCCTATTTTGGAGAATGTCCTATGTGCAGCTGACAAAAATGTATATTCTGATGTTGTGAGGTGAAACACTGTAGATATCTCCTAAATCCATTTGTTCACAGGTTTGGTTTAATTATGATATTTCTTTGTTGATTTTGTGTCTAGTTGATTTATCTAATTGTGAGAATGGGGTATGAGGGTCCCCCCACTATAGTTGTATTAGTGCTTATTTGATTTTTCATGTCCATTAATATTTGTATTATAGGTATGTCCCTGTGTTTGGTGCATATGTATTTATGATTTTTATATTTTCTTTTTGGAGATTTCCCTTAACAAGTATGTAGTGAGCTTTAATCTCTTTTGAGCAGTCTTGGCTTGAAATTCACATTGTTTGCAAACAGAATATTTACCCCTGTTTTTCTCCAGGTTCCTGTCACATGGAGTATTATTTTCCATCCTTTGAGTTTCAGTATATGGCTGTCTTTTTTTATTTAAATGTGTTTTTTTTTTCATATGCAGTATATTGTTGGATCTTGCTTCTTGATCCTTTAAGAGGGATAGAGGACAAGACAGAGAGATGAATGAGGTCAAGTATAGTAGAAGCAAGGCTGGAGAGCAAAGGATGATCCACCAAGTTTTGGTAAACTGGAGGACACAGGAAAGAATGAAAGAGAAAGCAAAGGAGTGTTGAAGTGAACCAAAAAGAGAAAAGAATGTGTTTACTCACATGAAATTTTCATAAAATCAAAAGATAGTTGAGGAAAGAGAGAAAGAAAACAAGTAGAAGAAAACAAAAAGAAAGGTAAGAAATCTAAATAGTTAAAAAAAGAAAAAAGAAAAGAAAGAAGAAAACAAAAATAGTCACACACAAAAAACACAAAAAACCCCAACCAGGCAAAAAAAGGATAACCAATCAGACAAAGAAAAATAAAAGTAGTAAAAATTCCTCTGGTATTCACAGTTCTGTGGTCCATCCAAGTTGGACTCCAGAAATGTGCTGTGTACTCCAGCCAAGTTTGCAGTGGAATTTTTGCTGGGTATGGGGCTGATCTGGACCTCTGGATGTAGGGTTTGGGACTGGTTTCTGTTGCTGGAGTTCTCCAGAGCCTTTTGATATAGAATAACAACCCTGCCTGCTTCTGTTCCACTTGTGTGCACGAGCACAGTGCTGGTTCTCTTAACTTACTAACTGCTGGCTCCTCACTGCTGTTACAGGCTTTTTCATGCTGCTGGTCCTGCCTGGGTCTGCATGTGTGCAAGCACAAGACCCCAGTCTTGCTGGTCCCCTGATAGAATATCTTAATAATATAAAATCTTCGAACCCTTGAACATGGGCTATTTCCCCATTTATTTAATTTGTTGTAATAACTTGTTACCATTTTTAGCATACAAGTCTTATATTACTTTGGTTAAATTTATTCCAGAGTACTTTATTTTTCTTTGACATTATTGTAAATAGAATTGGTTTTTGTGGGGGCAGAGGTGGGTCTTCTGGGAAAATGACAACCCCTGCCAGCGTTGGTCTCACATCTGAGCCTGGCAGGAAGTCTCACCTCTCAACTTTGGAGCTCCTGAGGACTATACATGGAGTTCAGTGGAGCTACAGGAATTGTTGAGGCTCCAGAAGAGACTTTAGCATAAGTTAAAAATGCATTTACAAATTGCTGAACAAAGAAAAGATCTCAGATAGTGTTGCCAGATTGAAAACTACCATTGCAGAATGTGAAGAGGATAGAAGAAAAAGTAAACTGTTATATCCTGTTAGTTTAGACTGTGAGCTACGGCAAAAAACAATCTCAGGAGTTGATGTGTTTATGGATAACACCCAGAATTCTGATCAGAAACTTGATACTTTATCATTGGTTCCTGGTTTTTCCCTGTAGATAAAATCAAGTCATTCAAAACAGCTGCAGGAAAGCAGAGACATGTGTACCCTACTCACCAAGACAATGGAGAGATTTCAGAGGTTGAGTACATAGTGAACCAGCACCCAGCTCCCAACAGCAGGGCCAGGGGTCTTTCCTGGCCAAAGCTGTAGAAATCTCCCACAGCATTGTGTTTCAGGTCACACAATATATTTCCAGCAGCTAGGGCAACCTGTTTATTGACAAGTTGCAAAGGATCACAACTGCAGATCAAGGTGAACACCACTCAGAAGAAAACACAAGTGCTTAGAACTTGACAAGCCTCCTGAGAAGCCTCATTACATGGAAGTGCTAGAAATGCAAGCCAAAACCCCAGTGACCCCAACACATAAATTTAACATCAGTGCATTACCATCTCAGCACAGCGGCTCACCTGGTCATCATCCGAGGGAAGAGTTTCCTGTCTCCTCAGAGGAGTGGCAGTGCAGAGACAAACTGCATCTCCATGACATGGCAGCAGCAGGCTTCTGCCAGTGCCCCATCTGCCCACATAGCTGCTGACCACAGAAGAATCTTTGGCACTTCAGTGACAGCAGAAACAAGTAGGAGGAGATGCAAGTGAAGCTCGTGGTGCAAAAATTAGCAGAAAGACTAAATATTATAATAAGTAACAATCCAGAAGGGGAGTCTGCAGGGAAGTACCAAGAAGTAAGGTGTGAAGAAGATGCTCTGTCCTCTAATGATGAATTCTGAAGACAGGGTTGGGATAAACCCCCTAAATCTCCAAGGGTTGAGATTTCATTATCTTGCATCAAACTTTCTAACAAGTATCATGATCCATGTCAGACATAGTTGAAGGAAACATTTCATAAAGTTACACAAAGTTAGCTACAAAAAAAAAAAAAAGCCCAGTTTGTCTTTCAGCAATTGATCTTCATGTGTTTGAGAAGTTTAATATTTGAAAATTGTGTTTAATCACATTGTAATAAAGTTTTACAGTATGTCATGCATTGATCTGATATTTTAGTATGTGATAAAGCACATGTTCAGCCAAATGAAATCAGATGACTTTACTTTTTTCCTTAATCTTATCTCTATCAAATAGCATGTATCACATCTTTCAGTGAAATACATAGTTGTCCTGGACAGCTAAAGTGAATTAGGAAGACAGTGCCTTCCTTTTCCAAGTAATGGAAGGAAGCCATCTTGAGAAGTCAGTGCAGCCTGCATGGAGTTCTTGAGCTACTGGAAATGAAATCTCTAGGAGAGCACTCGTGAAAACATTAGCAAGTGTTTGTTTCCTTCTCCTGTCTCCTGTCTTCCATTAGGAAGCTTATTAGGAATGAAAACTTTGAGGAGATGCTGGAGGGTGGAGAGATATTTCTGGGTGGTCAGATTTGCCTGGAGCAACTTTTGCTATGGCAGGAGTCCAAGCCAAGGGAGCTGGGTGAAAGAAGGTACTGTTCTCTGGCTTTATCTGACAAGTTCCCTGAGTGGGATCATGGGTGAGAGGTCTATGTGTGGGACATACATGTTTGGTAAGGAAACTAGTTTTCTTTAAAATTACAATTGAATTGTCTGCATATTGTTTTCTGTTTTTCCCAAAAAAAAGTCATATATAGACCTTAGAAATCTCAAGCTCATCTATGTATTCCATTTTAAATGATTGTATGGTTGTCTTCAAAGGAATTAATACTTACGTTATGAAAAATTCTTTGTCTAGTATTTGGAGCCTTTAAAAGTATTGAAAGAAAAAAATTAGAGCAACTTCAAATGCTAATGGTGATATTTTACTGAATTTAAATTTTCTTTAAAAAGACACTGTTCATATATAAAATTTGATGGAAAGCATATTTAGGGCAGAGGTACTTGCAATAGGAAAAGCTCACTTATCTATCATATGCTTCCTGGTGGGAACTGGTTTCCATCTTCCCTCTCCCCTAAGAAAAGCAAATGTTAAAGTATACTGAGCTGGCAGACCATGCAGGACCCAGGAAGAGACAGAAAAGTCAGATAGCAACTCCTGAGAATCAGCCATGCTGGGACTGGGAGGAGCCGATCAAGGATCCAACTAGCCAGCCTTCCTGATAAGCTGCGCAGACTGTGTGGGACTCAGGAAGAGAAAAAGTCAGTGTCTCCTATAAGCCTACCAGCATGCAGACTGAAAATCACCAAACCCTCTCACCCCATAAGCCACCAGCTGGTTTGAAGATCAGCCTGAGCTGATAGCAATTGAGGTACAAAAAGCACCTGAAGGATTGTATTGTTAGGTTGAATTTACAGGCATGGGGTTGACAGTCTGAGCATGTGTAGGAAGGATAACAGTATGCAATATAGTAAATATGGGGGGTTTTTTCTGTCTTGTTTTTAAAGTCTAATAATGTTCTCACTGTTTTGTTTTATTCTTATTAATTTTTTTTTCTGCTTTATTCAGTGTTCTGTTTTGATTGGTTTTATTCTGTTTTGTTTTGGTCTGATTTTGCTATAACTGATGAAATGGAAAACTACTGTGAAGATAACAAGATATACTATAGTAGCCATTGTTTTCCCATTACCCTGCTTTGATATTCTGTACCAGTTTCACTGCTGTGTTTTGATTAGATTTATTCTGTTTTGTTTTGTTGGATTTTACTATCTTTAAAATAAAGAAAAGAAAAGAAAGTATACTGAGCTGACAGTTTTGTTATGTGTACTGTTTAAAACTAATAGTAACTGATTTTAAAACATAAAATTATTTCATATTCTTTATAGAAAGAAATAACACATTATTTCTGGAAAGTTGGTGGCCCAGAGGTGCTCATCTACATACACACATTGTCTTTTTTTGGTGGCACCAGGGATCAAACTCATGATCTCACAGGTTTAAGCCACTGAGCTAAATCCCCAGCCCTTGTCTTATTGAGATAGGTTCTCACTATGCCATTCAGACTGACCTTGAGCTCACTTTGTAGCCCAGGCTGGTCTTGAACTTGCAACAATCCTCCTGCCTCAGCCTCTCGAGTGCTGGGATTATAGGCATGTGCCACCAGGCCTGGCTGCACACATTGTCTTTAAACCCACCAGCAGACTCAAGCCTAAGTGTTCATGCTTTTACTAGTTTTCTATGCATATGTACATTTATATGAAAATACAGTCATACTATCATTGTTTTATAGTCTGCTTTAAATATTATAAATGTTTTCTTTTATTAAATGTTTTGCATTTTAGATAGCTGCAGAGTATTTTTCATGAATGTAACATAAAATAATTTGCACTGGGAGTAGAAATAATCCCAGCACTCAGGAGGCTGAGACTAGAGGATCATCACAAGTTTGAGGCTAAATTATAGGATGAGACCCTGTCCCCGAAACAAAGAAAAATCCTGTTGTGTAACAAATTATTCATTATGTAATCTCAAGAGTGATTTGATCAATATCTTAAAAAATAATCCCATCTGCCAAGCATGGTGGTGCATACCTGTAATCCCAGCACTCTGAGAAGGTGAAGCAGAAGGGTCCCAAGGTGGAGTTTAGATTTGGCAATTTAAGTGACTTAGTGAGACCCTGTCTCAAAATTTAAATGGGGTGAAATAGGGCTGGGAAAGTAGCTCAGTGCAAAGGCTCTAGGTTCATTTCCTGGTACTACCAAAAAAACAAAACAAAACAAAAGCACATATCACACATTTATTTCCAGAGATGTTTCTTAAGAAGTGAAATTGCTAGAAGAAAGGTGTGTAAGTTTTTAAGAATCTTGATATATATTACTCATTTCAAAGATTGTGTCCACTTACACTCCCTTTGGCAATATGTCAAACATCCAGAATTTAAAATTACTATTTAAGATATTTGCTAATTAGTTACAGAAAAAGCTTAGTGAAGGATGTTTTTCCATGTTTATTTTCCATTTCTATTTGGCCTTTGGAGTTACTTATCCTTATGTTTGGGTCCTGCTATAGTTTTAGAGAACTTGCCCTTTTTCTTGGCTTGAATTCTTTACAAATTAATAATGTCGATTCTTTGTACCTAAAAATTTAACATCTTATTTGCCTTTTTTTACAGTTGATGGTATGTCAGCATAGTAGTTTTCTTTAGGAGTCTACCTTTACACATGTGCTTGAACATACTTGTGTTAAAGTATGAATAAATATACTAGTTTTTGTTTTGGTTTGGTTTTTTGTTTCTTTTTTACAATTGTCTTTGATTCAATAGGAATTTTATTTTGTTTATATACATTAACTCATTTAATCTACATAACTGGGAGATTCTGTGTGAGTTTATCAGTTTCAGTAATGTAAGCCACTGTTTTCCTTTGTAGTACTGTATTTATAGAATATTAAATTTTTATGTCTTTTAAAAAATAGAAATGTTTTTTAAAATTTATTTTCAAATTGTTCATTATTAGTGTATACAAGTAAAACTTATTTTCATATATTGATATTGTAATTGGTAACTTTATAGATTCTATAGTTTTTGGTGTATTCTTTAAATTTTCTGTATACAAGATTGTGTCATCTGCAAATACAGTTTTAGTTCTCATTTTCAATCTGAATGCCTTTCATTTTTCTTTCTTGCCTAAGTTATCATGCCTAAAACCTTTAGTACAATATCAAATAGACACCATTTTTCTTGTTTGTAAACTAATGGTAACAGCATCTAGTCTTTTACCATTAAATATGATATTGGCGTGGATTTTTGTTGATACCATTTATAAACTGAGAAAGTGTTATTCTATTGATAGTTTATTGAGCTTTATTTTAACCACAAAGAAGCGTCAAATACCTTTTCTGTATCTATTAGGATGGTTGTGTAGTTTTTCTTTTATTATGTTAAAATGGTATGTTACATTGAATGATTTTCATAAGTTAAACAGATATTTATATTCTTGGAATAAATATCAATTGTATGTTGCTGAATTTTGTATTGCTTTTTTGTGTTAAGGAGTTTTGCTCCATATTCATAATAGATATTGTTGTGTTGCTTTCTTGTGATATCTTTGGTTTTGGTATTGGAGTAATGCTGGCCTCATAGAATGAGCTGTGAAATTTTTCTTCGTCTGTTATTTGAAAGGATTGGTGAAGGATTGGTGTTGTTTTAAACTTGTAATAGAGTTCACCAATGAAGCTATCTAAGCCTGAGTTTTTCTTTGTGGGAGGTTTTTCTTTCTACTTTTTGTTTTTTCTTTCTTTTTATTTTGGATTTCTTTTTAAAACATTTTTTTAGAACTTCGTAAGGTCTACCAGATACTTACATTAGCTTTACCTCATGATGAACCTGGAAGGGGATAAGATTATTTTTTCTTTAAAAGCTTTTGTCATATATATTTTAAATACCTTTAATATTTTATAACGAGCATATATTTAGTAATTAAAAATCTTCAAAAATAAATTCAGGTGTATAAAAAACTGAAAATAAAACAAAACTATCTAATATCTCTTTCAACCAGATGTGTCTGTTAAATATTCTGTAACTGCTATTGCTTCAAACTTAGAGTGAGGAGGAATTTGGATCTACAGAGGCAAAACACTATAATTATAATATCTGAAGAAATTTTTCTTATAATCTATTTTTAGGGTTGGTAAAATAGTTTTAAGCACTAACATCTTTTGTACTCCTTTTAGGAGAGAAGAACATTTGGTAAATATTTTTATAATAAAATGTTTTCTTATTTGAATTCTGCTCTGCGGGATTATAACAGTGCTTATGAATAATTGAACATGGTTTGGTTTCTAACTGAAACATTCCCCTTCCCCAGTCTTTTAGGTTTATACTGGTAATTTGCTTAAACTTTTTCTAATGGTTTATTCTGGGGAATACTTCAGCTTAGCCTTTGTCTTATAAATTACCACAACTAGTGATATCTGACTAAATAAAATTGTGGTGTTTGTTGTGTGTCAGTTTTTTACTTAGTTTTGTCTGATAATCACACCTCCTTCTGCTCGTTTTGTTACTATTTCATGTGATATCTTTTTCTATCGTTTAACTTTCAGTTTACTTGTGTCTTTAGATCTAAAGCTGAATCATTTAAAATAATCTGTCATTCTATGCCTTTTGGTATGAGAATTTAATCCCTTTATATTTAAAGTAATTATTAATCAGAGAACTTTTACCATTTGGTTTTTTGTTTTCTGTATGTTTTACAGTCATTCAGTCCATTTCCTCCATTACTGACTTCTTTTGTGTTTAATTGATTTTTTTGTGTGTGTGCATGGTGGCATGCTTTGATTTCCTTCTCACTTCCTTTTGTGTATATTCTACACTTTATAATTACTATGAGGATTACATTTAACATCTAAAGTTATGACTAATTTGAAACAATATCAAATTAACTTCAGTTACATGCATAACTTTATTCATCCAACTGCCCCTCCAACTTTATGACATTGGTAACACGAATTATATCTTTATACATTGTATACTCACTAGCATAAATGTATAATTATTTTCATCAATCTTTTAAATCCTGTGTAGAATAAAACAGGTTATCAACAAAAATTATAATAATAGTAGAGTCTATATTTGTCAATGCATTTATCTATACCAGAGATCTTTATGTCTTGATCCAGATCAAATTACTTTCTGGCATCTTATTTCAATCTGAAGGACTCCCTTTAGCATTTCTTATAGAGCAGGTCTACTGGTGGTAAACTCCTTCAGCTTTTGTTTAGCTGGGAATGCCTTAATTTCTCTCTCATTTTTGAAAAACAATTTTAAAAGATACAGAATTCTTAATTTTTTTTTGCCCAGCAATTTAAATATCTCATGTCACTATCTTCTGGACTCTTAAGATTTCTGATTTAAAAAAATGGTTGATAGTCTTTATGGAAGAACTCATATATAATTGCTTTAGTCTTGCTGCTTTCATGATACTTCATCCATGATTTACTTGCAGTGTGTCTTAATATGGATCTTTTTGGATTTATCTTATTTGGAGTTTATGAGGATTCTTAGATTTTTTTTCGATTCTTAGATTTTTAGATTGATATATTTCATTAAATTGGGAAAGGTTTGGACCATTGTTTCTTTAGATAATCTGTCTCTCTTTTCCTTCAGAGATTTCCATAGTGTATAATAAATTATTCTGCTTGATCATATCTCATAAGTCCCTTAGGCTCTGTTCACTTTTCTTCAGTCTTATTTTTACTCTTTAGACTCAATAATTTCAACTGTCCTATTGCAAAATTTGCTGATCCTTCTTAATCAGATTTATTGTTGAACCCTTCTAGTGAACTTTAAAATATCAGTTGTTTTAGTTTTCAACTTTAGAATTTTGTTTCCTTTTCATAATTTGTATCTCTTTGTTGATATCCTCATTTTATTCATATATAACTTTTTATTTCTTTTACTTCTTTGTCCATGAGTTCCTTTAGTTCTTTGAGCATAATTAGTTCCTCTTTTTTTCCCATCCCCTTCCCCTCTCCTCAACTCCTCTTCCTCTCCATATTTATACAGCTTTGTTTGCATTTTATCCTTTTCTCATTTTTCTAGTCCCTTCTGCCCCCTCTCCAATTCCCCTTTCCATTTGAACAGTTACTTCCTATTTCACAATATCTGTTATACATTTTGGTTCTTATTTATACATTCACTTTTTCACATGAGAGAGACAATGCCATATTTACACATACGTGTCTGATTTATTACACTTGAAAGTATGGTCTCAAGGTCCATCCATTTAGCTATGAATGTCTCATGTTTACCCTTCTTTATGGTTGAGTAGTACTGCATTGTATAAAAAAAACCACATTTTTAAATCCATTCATCAGTTGATGGGCATTTGGGTTGTTTCCAAGATTTAGCTATTAAAAACTGTGCACTGTAAACATGGGTACAAATATATCACTGTGGTATGATGCTTTTCATTCTTTTTTTTTTAAAGAATACAACCAAACAAAATAAAACAGAGTAAAGTCAATCAAAACAAAGCAATAAACAAGGTACATGACTTCTAAACAGGGTAAAAAGCAATCGATAAGGCTACCATAATGCCTCTTGTAATCTGCAGTATACCTGCCCATACCATCAGGGATAAGTAAAATCAAACAAAATACAACAAACTAAAACAGTAGAAACAAAACAAAACAAAGCAGAACAATGTAAGCAATAGAGAAGTTCAGGATACTAGCAAAACAGCATTGGCTACCATAATGTTTGTTATCTTCAGAATAGTTGCCTACACCTTCAGACATACTACAATCAAACAACACAGAATAGAGTAAAATCAATCAAAACAAACAATGAAAGCCATGCAGGGTTTCTAAACAAGATAATTGGACATCCTCGATGGCTGCAATTACATATTTTGTTGTCTTTAAAATAGCTGTCCTTGCCATCAAGTATAATAAAATCAAACAAATCAGAATAAAGTGAAACTAATCAGAACAATGAATACAATCTGAATTTCAAATCATGATAATAGATTAATAGTGCTCATTTCCTTCCCTTTTTAGATAATTCCTCCTCTTTGACTTTCCCAATATGTATTGTGCATTTTGGATCCCACTAACACCTTTAGTTTGTTATGCTATAGAGACAACACAAAATTCACCCTTGTGACTCTGAACCATTACATCCATGAGCACTATTACCAGTTGCCTCTATCTACCTACAAGAGCCTTGAGGTTATCTTCCTTTATAGCTGAGTAGGTTTCCATCACATAAAATACAATGTTTTTCTTATCCATTCTACAATTAATGGGCAGGCTACCCCTATTTTTTTTTCTTTTCTGGCTCCCTGTCACATAGGGCATTGTTCTCTCTCCTTTGACTTTCAGACTATGGATTTTCTTTCTAGCTAAATGTGTTTCTTGCATAGAGCATATTGATGGATCCTGTCTCCTGATCCACTATGCCTCTGTTTGTTTCTATTGGTGCCTTGAGGCCCTCTTGCACTGTATTGTCTCTGCCATGCTATTTTCCTGCCATTGGCTCCCTATTTTTCCTCTCCATTCAATCGACTGGCCCCACATGATGGTCCCCCTTTGTCATTGTTCCTGAGACCATGGTCTTTTTCTCTCTCTAAAATGTCCTTTAGTAATCTTTGTAGG
>RJWT010045308.1:0-11630 GCA_004365215.1 Cuniculus paca
AACATGAAATTCACCCACGTGACTCAGAACCATTTCATCCATGAGCATGATCTCAAGTTGTATCCATTTACTTATAAGAGCCTTGATGTTATCTCCCTTTATAGCTAAGTAGGTTTCCATTGCATAAAATGCCATGTCTTTCTCATCCATTCTGCAGTTGATAGGCAAGCTACCCCTACTTTTTTTCTGACTCCCTGTCACATAGGGCATTGTTCTCTCTCTTTTGACTTTCAGTCTATGAATTTTCTTTCTAATTAACTGTGTTTCTTGTATAAAGTATATTGATGGATCCTGTCTCCTTATCCATTCCGCCTGTGTTTCTTTCTATTGGTGAATTGAGGCCATCTACATTAATGGTTATGGTCATCTTGCATTGTGTTGTCTCTGCCATGCTATTTTTCTGCTGTTGGCTGTCTACTTTACACCTCCATTCAATCGACTGGCCCCTCTTGATGGTCCCCCTCTGCCACTGTTCCTAAGACCATGTTCATTTTTATCTCTCTCAAGAATGTCCATTAGCATTCATTGTAGGTTTGGTTTGGGGGTCATGAATTCCTTGAGTTGTTCTTTGTCATGGAAGTGTCTTGTTTCTCCATTAATTTTGAAAGAAAGTTTTGCAGGGTACATCAGGCTGAATTGGAAGTTGTTTTCTTTCAGGACTTGCAATACTTCACTCCAGCCTCTTCTTGAATTGATAGTTTGTGCTAAGAAGTCTGTCATGATTCTGATGGGTTTTCTTTTATAGGTGATCTGTTTCTTTTCTCTAACAGCTTTTAATATTCTGTTCTTATGTTGAATTTCTGGGATCCTGATTATTATACATCTGGATATAGATTTGTTTTGGTTATGGCTAGCTGGAGTTCTATATGCCTCACTTATTTGAAGGTCAGTACCTTTTCCCATGCTTGGGAAGTTCTCTGAAGTTATTTCTGTAAATAGAGTCCTGAGGTCATTTGTCTTGACCCCTGCTTTTTCAATCACATTTTTAATTCATAAGTTATGCTTCTTGCAGTTGTCTTACAGCTGTTGAATTGTTACTTCCTGATTCCTTGTTATTTTTAAAAGACCTTTCCTTTTGCAATCATGAGCTGCAAACCTGTCTTCAAAATCTGAAAGTCTGTCTTCAGTTTCTTTCAGGTGGTTTTGCCAGCTTTCAATGGAGTTTTTTATTTTCTGGATATCTCTTTGAATCTGTTTTATGCATTCTAAATCTCTCTATATTGTTCATTCATGGTTTCCCTCATTTTCCTATGCTCCTTTTTTTATGTCTTCTTTAGAGTTGCTTAGCAATTGTTTTATTACATTTTTCATTTCTTCTTTTACCTGAGATAGTATCTGTTATAATTTCTTCTACAGCCTCATGAAATTATTTCTTTACTTCAATTGACATCACTTCAGACATTTCAGGTGTGCAACTCCAGATCTCTTCCATGTTTACATCTCCTGGACTTGTGCTGCTTGGGTTGAATGCCAGAGACTGCCTTTTCCTTGTTTGTCTTGACATATTCCTGGGTTTTTCTGGACATGTTGGTAATGGGGTCCCAGGCACTTCCTGAATTGGTTACAATTTCTCTGAAACTGGTTTTTATAGCCAGTGCTGGGTACAGGTATCTGATGGTGGTCCTTGGGTGTGTGGGTCAAGGCTGTCTGTTGATTTTCAGCAGCCTGGTCGGGCTCCCCTATATCTGGTGGAGTGTGCCTAGTGGTGGGGCCTCCCATGCTTCTGGACTGAGCTGGGTACCAGCCCAGAATGGCCCTTGAAGTGTGTGTGGGCAGAACTGGTGAGGGCCTGTGGACCTGCGCTGGTGGGGAACCTACACAATGGTCTCTGGAATGCACATGGTGATTGGACTCAGTCCAAGCAATTTCCACAGGTCTGCACCCAACTAGGAGCTGCTGGAGGAAGCTGACAGCAGTTTTGGTTCTGGGCTTATCCTGCCTGACTCCAAAATGGCTCCTGACAAATTGCTGTCTCCTGTGGGAGGACTGAGTGCTCTGCACTCACCACCAGCCAGTGCAGTCTTCCATGTCCACTGCTATCTTTCACTGCTGCACCTCTCTGCAAAGACCTCTGGGGTCACTGGAAGCCACCATTCCTGTGACTGTGTGTCCCCAGGTTCCAACAGCTCCTCTCACATGGTAAGTCCAGCTCAAGGCTAAGGTGCTGCCAGCTACCACCTTCTTCTTCATTTAAGTTTTTCTTTTTACTCTCTCTGTGGGCTTCAATTCACATTTTAGATTCTTCCTGAGTCCAGCGGACCCACTTTCTTCCTTCTTGTCTTCCCCATGAGGCTATATTCCAGCATCTGGACTGTGTCTCTCAGAGACTGTTTACTCTGCTGCTTACTGTTCTACCATCTTCCTAGAAGTGCTCAAAGAATCAACTCTTCAATTGGTTAATTCTTTGTATTGTTTTCCTTGTCTGAAATGTGTTGATTTCTGCTGTTATCTTTACAATTTCCTCCCTTCTTGCATTTGGGATTGATTTGTTCTTCTTTTTCTACATGTTTGAGGTATAGCATCAGGTTCTTTATTTTTATTTGTTCTGTTTTCCTGATGTGAGAATTCACTGCAATAAATTTCCCTCTGGGAACTGCTTTCATTGCATCCCATAGGTTCTGGTAAGTTGTATTTGTATTTTTGTTTGCTTATACATATTGTTTAATTTCTTCTTTAATTTTCTCTGTGCCACCTTGATTATTCAGGAGGTTATCATTTAATTTCCATGTGTTATAGTGTTCTTGCAGTGTCTTTTGTCATTAATTTCCAGTTTTGTGGCACTATGATCAGACAATATGCATGAAATAATTTCAATTCTTTTGCATTTACTTAAGCATGTCCTATGGGCCAGTATACGGTCTATTTTAGAAAATGTCCCATGAGCAGCTGAGAAGAATGTGTATTCTGATGTTGTGGGGTGAAATACTCCGTACATGTATACTAAGTCCATTTGTTAACAAATTTGATTCAGTTATGTTATTTCTTTGCTGGTTTTTTGTCTAGTTGATCTGTCTCCTTGTATCAATGAGGTGTTAGTGTCTCCCATTATAATTGTGTTATTGCTTATTTGATTTTTCATGTCTATTAAGATTTGTCTTACATAGTTGGGTGCTCTCATATTTGGTGCCTATATATTTAAGATTGTTATCTCTCCCTTTTGAAGTTTTCCCCTGGCCACTATGTAGTGACCTTCTTTATCTCTTTTGATCATTCTTGGTTTGAGGTTCACATTGTCTGCAAACAGAATAGCTACCCCTGCTTTTTTCCAGGTTTCTGTCACATGAAGTATTGTTTTCTATCCTTTGACATTCAGTCTATGAATTTCCTTTTGGGTAAGATGGGTTTCTTATAGCAGAATATGGTTGGATGTTGCTTCTTGACCTAGACTGCCAGTCTGTTTCTTTTAATTGGTGAATTGAGGCCATTTGCATTAATGGTTATAACTGATATATACTGGTTTATTTTTGTCATGTTATCTTCTGCTGTTGGCTCTTTCCCTTTCCCCTCTGTTTAATTGTTTGCCTTGCTTGATGTTTTTTTTCTGTTGTTTTTCTTAAAATTGTAGTCATTTTTATGTCTATGTAAAATATCTTTGAGTACTCATGAAGTTCTTCAACTGTTCTTTATCATGGAAGTATCTCATTTCTCCAACAATTTTGAAGGATAGTTTTGCAGGTTACATCAATCTGGGTTGGAAGTTGTTGTTTTGTTTTGTTTTGTTTTGTTTTGTTTTGTTTTGTTTCTTCAGGATTTGAAATACTTTGCTCAGTGCTATTCTTGACTTCATTGTTTGTGTTGAGAAATCTGTAATTCTGATAAGCTTGTTTCTTTAACAGCTTTTAATATTCTGTTCTTATGCTGAATTTCTGGGATGTTGACTATTATATGTCTAGGTGTAGATGTATTTTAGTTATGGCTAATTGGAGTTCCAAATGCTTTACTTATCTATATGTCTGTTTCTTTTTGCATACCTGGGATGTTTTCTGCTATTACTTCTGTAAATAGTCTTTTTATATCATTTGTATTGTCACCCTTTTGGTTTACACCTATGAACTTCTATTGTTTTTCTTGGATTTTCTTGCAACTGTTGCATTGTCATTTCCTGGCTCCTTGTTATCTTTAACAGATCTTTCCTTTCCTGGTTACTACTTGAAATCTTTTCTTTGAGATCTGAAAGTCTATTTTCACATTCATTCAAGTGGTTTTGCCAGCTTTTGATGGAATTTTTGATTTCCTGGATATCTCTTTGAATGTTTCATGCATTATAATTCTTTCCTATATTGTTCATTCAATGTTTCCATCATTTTCCAATACTCCTTTATCTTTTTAACTATTTCTTCTTTTGATGTGTTTAGTATTTCTTTCATTACATGTATCATTACTTATTTTACCTCAGAGATTATTTCTAATCTGATTTCCTTTACAGCTTCATGAGGTTGTTTCTTTACTTTAATTGCTATGATGTCAGAAATCTCAGATGTGTGACTGACACTTCCTTCTATGTCCATGTCTCCTGAGTTTGTTTGGGATGGGCTGTAGGTTTGAGATTGCACTTTGCTCTTTTATTTTTTCATTTTTCTGTATTCCCCTAGGGAAGCTGAATGCTAAGTCCCAGTTGCTTCCTGAGTTGGTGATGGCTGACTGAGTGGTCCCCCAAGCTGAGTAGGGGTCATTACCAGGTCCCAAGTGGCACACCAAAGCTCCCCAGCTGGGTAGAGTATGCTTGGCTGTACTAAAGCAGGCCACACAAAGAGCACTGAGACTCCCCAGCTGCTTGGGATCCTCTCTTCTTATTTTTAAGATTTCTTTCTTTTCATGGTCATTAGCTACAATCCTGTTTTCTAGATCTGATATTCTACCCTCACCTTTATTCAATCCATTGCATATACTTTTGATGGGGGTTTCAATTTCTGAGATTTCTGTTTTGAACTCTTTCATGGAGTGTATTTCTTTACTATGTTGAACATTCATGTGTTCCATCATTTTCCTAAGCTCATTTTTTTATCTTTATGTACTTTAATGTCTTTCAGTTTGATCTTCATCTCTTTTTTCACCATAGATATTATTTATCCTATAATCTCTTCCATTTTTTTTTACTTCTATTACTACCATTCCAGAAAGTTCCAGTGTTTGACTTCCAATTTCCTCCATCTCATTGTGCTTTGAATTTGTCCTGCTTGGGCTGGGGGGCTGGGGTTACATTTTGCTTCTGTGTCATGTCATTTTCTATTTTTTATTTCATTTTGTTTTTTGGGTTGTTGCTTGGCAATTTCTTATGATAGCTTTATCACTAGTATTGAAGCTTCCATGTGAAATGTCTGTTCCTCACAGATGTCTTCTAATTGCAGGTGGTTCTTGGTCTTTTTATCTATCCCAAGAACCTACCTTCATAATTTATTAATGATGAGAACTTGTTATCTCTGGTTCAGCACCCTGCCCTTTGGTACTGGACTATGGTGATGGTTATGACTCATACAATCAGTATTTTATACAAAGGAGAAAAACTTATTATAACATGTATGACATCCTGGCTAAAGTAGTACACTTTGCAATAACAATAGCATCAAGTATAGCCTAGCTGCTGACAAACTGTAGTAATTATTAAGTAGATACTTTTCAGCAGAGGAGCAAATTCTACAGCTAAATAACAAAATCCAATGTATACCAGGAACTTGTGTGTAATAATTTTACCCTTAGTGGGGTGGATTTTACCTTGGGGGGATGTAAAAGGAATAGGGGATGAGATAAAGAGATGAATGAGGTCAAATATAGTCAAAGCAAGGCTGGAGGGTAAAGAATAATCATGCAAGTTTTGAGGCACTGAAGGACACGGGAGACAAGGAATGAAAGAGAAAGTGAATGAGTATTGAAGTGAACCAGAAAAAAAAGAGATAATGTTCACTCATATGAAAATATCATAAAATCAAGAGATATTTTAGGAAAGAAAGATGAGAGAAGAAAGCAAAAAGAAATGTAGGAAATCTAAATCATGAACAAAGAAGAAAGTAGAAAAACAAGTAAAAACTAAACTAAAACAAAAATAACCACAAAAAAACCCCAACCGGACAGAAAAAGGATAACCAATTAGACAAAGAAAAATGAAAGTAGTTAAATTGCTCTGGTGTCCAGAGTTCTGTGGTAGTGTCCAAGTTGGATCCAAGAAATGTTCTGTGTACTACAACCAAGTACACAGGGGAATTTTTGCTGGGTATGGGGCTGATCTTGACCTCGACATGGGGGCTGGGACTGGTTGCTGGAACTTTCCCAGAGCCCTTTGATATAGAATGGTGACCCCACCTGTTTCTGTTTTACATGCCTGTGCCAGATTACAATGGTGTTTCACCTAACTTACCAACTGCTGGCTCTTATTCTCACTCCTACTTTGAACTTTTCTACACTGGTGATCCTGCATGCCATCATGTGCACTTGTATTGGGATCTGCTATCTGGTCCTACTTGGTCCTGCCTGGTCTGGTCCTGCCTGGGCTGGTATATGTGCCCATGTTCAGGTCTCTGATACATATATATTAATAATTTTTTGTAAATTGTTTCATTTACCAATGTATAATTGTTTTCTTGTCTTCTCTTACTAATTTTGTATGGAAATCTGGTTTTTCATTTGTAAGTTCAGTTGCTCCTGCTTTCAGTTTCATTTTGTATGGAAGCTTTGCTTATAATCTCTTCCTCTTCTCCTGTTTCTCTGTTCTTTCCACCTAATCCCTTTCAAATATTCTCCCCTGAGGTTAAAATCACCATATTGAGGTCTTACTGCATATACATTTCTGGATTATTTCAGATTGTGTTATATAACCAAAAACTGTGGTTCATATGGTTAAGGTGGCAACACAATAGTTACCAATTTAACATTTTCTAGGCCATGATTGATATTGTTATTGTTAATTTTAGCACTCTAACCAGGATGACATAGTTGTCCTAATCAACTGTTCTTCCTAGTATACCAAGACAGAGATTGCCTAAAGGTTATAACCAATCCTATAGTTCAGCAACAAAGAACCAGGGGCTGGTTGAAATATCCATAAATTCTCATTCCCAATAAGCTCAAGAGGTAGGATCTTTCAAAAGAATCAAAACCAAAAATCCAGCTAAACCTGAAAGCCACCACAGAGAAGTAGTTATCTCCTAAGTGTTCTAAATACTAGCAACAACACTACTCCCATAAGCAATTTAAAATCATCAACTTAGGAATTAAACAAAAAAAATAGAGAATGAGAAGACACTTAAACAAGATGCAATGCCAGACTTGCAGCTCAACAAAGGCAAGCCCAGGAGGCAATGAGGTGGAACAATCTGAAAGTCACCCACCTGAACTCTATGAAGTGGCAAGAGTAGAAGGAACAAAGCAGATGAATGAGATTCTAGGAAAAAAATCAAATTAGAAATAGTTTCTCAGATAACCACAGAGATGGTGAACATAATGAAAGACATGGTTAATGACTGTCAAACAGTTCCAGATTTTGTAAAAATAAAGGAGCTTAGGAAAATGGTGGAAACTGTAAACACCCAACATAGAAAACAAGTGGAATCCATACAACAGATTCAAACAAATATCCATGAGATGAAAAATTCCTGCAAAGTTATACACAGTAAAATGAACCAATGTGAGCATAAAATCTCAGATACAGAAGATAGGATTTTCATTAGCAAACATGAAAAAGTTCTTAAAAATAGCAAGGAATCATGACAAATCATCCATAGGCTGCTACATGATGCAAAGTAGAATAATATAAGATTGATCAGAGTCAGTGAAAAAGAGATAGCACAAATGACATTAAAAACCACCTGTTACTAGAAGTCATGGCATAAAACTTTCCCAGCAGAGAAAAGGAATTTGACATACAGATAAGTGAGGTATATAAAACTACAATTAGCCATGATAAAAGAACTACACAAAGGCATACAATACTCAAGATTCCAGAAATTCAACACCAAAGCAGAATATTAAAAACTGTGAGAGAAAAGAAACAAATGATCTGTAAACAAAAGTCCATCAGAATCATAGCAAACTTCTTACAAAAAACCCTTAAATCAAGGACAGATCACAGTGGAGTATTTCAGGTGCTGGAGATCTAGCTCAGTGGCCTAAGCGCCTGCCTGGCAAGTGCAAGGTCATGAGTTCAATCCCTGGTGCCACCAAAAAAAAAAAAGAAAGAAAGAAAGAAGAAAACAGCTCCATGAACCAAGCACAGCAAGCAATTAAACAAAGGGGGGGATGAGAACCAACAACAGAAAAATAACATGACAAGGATAAGTCAATAAACATCAGTTATAACCATCAATGATAATGATCTCAATTCACCATTCAAAAGAAATGGAATGCCAAATGGATCAAAAAGTGAGATACAACATTGTGCTGCATAAAAGAAACACATTTAACTCAAAAAGAAATTCATAGAGTCAAAGATGAAAAACAATACTGCATGTAGCAGGAATCTGGAAAAAAGTAGGGATAGCTAATCTATTTGTAGACCAATTGGTTTTCAAGACAAGACTGATTGAGAAAGACAAAGAAGGTCACTACTTCTATCTAAAGTGAACAATTCAAGAGGAAGAGATAACAATCATGAATAGATAGGCACCAAATACAACTGTACCCAACTATATGAAACAAATATTAATGGGCATGAAAAATTAAATAAACACTAATACAATTGTAATGGGGGAACTCAATACCACACTGTCACAAATAGAGTACACAAAAAGTCAGCAGTAAAATATCAGAACTGAACCAAACTTTGAATGAATGGTCTTAGTAGATGTCTACAGAGTATTCCACTCCAGAACATCAGAATACACATTCTTCTCCGTTGTGCATGGGACATTCTCCAAAATAGACCACATATTATACCATGAAACATGCTTAAGTAAATGCAAAGCAATTGAAATTACTCCATGCATATTATCTGACTCTAGCGCAATGAAATTGGAAATCTATGGCAAAAGAAACCACAACTTGACAAACCCATGAAATTTTTAAAAAATCCTCTGAATGGATAAAAAAGATGTGACATTTTTATACAATGGAATACTACTCAGCCCCACTAAAGGATAAAATTGAGACTTTTATAGGTAAATGGAAGCAACTTGAGAGCATACATATAAGTGAAATAAATCACACTTACATGTGTAAATATCATATTGTCTCCCTGGAGTGAGAAATTAAAAAAGTAAATAAGATCTAAAATGTACAGTAGAGAGACACTGCTCACCAGTAACCAGCTTAGTGGGAAGGCAGAGGCAGGCCCTGTTCCTGCACACACTCCAGCAGACATTGGAAGACACTGCTTGCTGGTAACCAGCTCAGAGGAAAGGCAGAGGCAGGCCCTGCTCCCACACACAATCCAACAACCCTTGGGATGCTTCCACCCCAGGTTACCAGCAAGGGCTGAGAAAAACAGATGCACGGCCAGAACCAGAGCACCCAGTGGCCTCCATTGGACACCCATGGTCAGCACTGGCAAGGAGAACCAAACAGTCATGCTTCAGAAAAATTGTAGCCAACATGGGAAGTGCCTGGGTTTTTCACAATTGAGATGCACATTCCACACAGCATCACATAGGTTCCTAACCCACTATCTGCTTGTTTGCAAGAACCTAGGAAAATGTCAAGTTGAATAAGCAAAAGGCAATCCTTAGACTCCAAACAAAGAACAGCAACTCCAGGAGATGAAAACATGGAAAAGATCAGGAGTTGCACACCTGAAGTTTCTCCAGTGATGTCAACTGACGTAAAGAGACAACTCCATGATATTATAAAAGAAATTAGAACAGAAATATTATCTCAGGTAAAAGAAGAAATGAAAAACATAATAAAAGAATTGCTAAGCATCTCTAAACAAGACATAAAAAAATAGAAGAGCATAGGAAAATGAGGGAAACCATGAATGAACAATATAAGGGAGATTTAGAATGCATGAAACAGATTCGAAGAGATACCAGGAAATTAAAAACTCCATTGAAAGCTGGCAAAATTACTTGAAAGAAACTGAAGATAGTCTTTCAGACCTTGAAGACAGGTGAACAGCTTGTGATCGGGAAAGGAAAGACCTCTTAGAAATAATGAGGAACCGGGAAATAACAATTCAACAACTTCAAGATGATGTGAAGTGAAGTAATCTAAGAGTGATAGGTATCAATGAAGAAGCAAGGGTCAACAACAATGACATTAAAATTCTATCTACAGATGTAATAGCAGAAAACTTCACAAACATGGGAAAAGGAAGTGGCATTCAAATAAGTGAGGCATATAGAACTCCAACTAGCCACAACCAAAATAAATCTACACACAGACATATAATAATCAAGATCCCAGAAATTCAACACAAGAACAGAATATTAAAAGCTGTTAGAGAAAAGAAACAGATCACTTATAAAGGAAAACCCATCAGAATCACGACAGACTTCTCAACACAAACCATCAACTCAAGAAGAGCTTGGAGTGAAATATTTCAAGTCCTGAAAGAAAACAACTTCCAAGGGAACATCAAAGATGGCGGAACAGTAACCAGCAGAGTAAACAGTCTCTCTGACAGAAACAGTTCAGATGCTGTAATACAACATCATGGAGAGGACAAGAAGGAAGGAAGTGGGTCCCTTGGATCCAGGAAGAATCTAAAATATGAATTGAAGCCCACAGAGAGAATAAAAAGAATTTAAATGAAGAAGAAGGTGGTGGCTGGCAGTGCCTTAGCCTGGAGCTGGACTCTCCCTGCAAGAAGAGCTGTTGAGCCTGGAGACATGCAGTCACAGTCAAGGTCATGGTCAACCCCAGAGGTCTCTGCAAAGAGGTGTGGGGGTGGAAAAGAGTGGTGGATGTGGAGATATGTGTTGGCTGGTGGTGAGGGCAGGAGACTTGATCCCCCCATGGGAGATAGTGATTGGCCAGGAGCCATTTTGGAGTTGGGCAGGATACTCCCAGGGTCAGGAGTACTGCCTACTTCTTCTAGCAGCTCCAGGTCATGGGCAGACCCATGGAAGTTGCTTTGACTGAGTTCCCTTGTGCATTCCAGACAACATCACATAGGTTCCTAACCAGCTCAGATCCACAGGCCCTGGCCAGTTACACTCCCATGCAAATGCCACCAGGGGCCCTTGTGGGCTGGTACACAGCTCAGGCCAGAGGCATGGGCACCCACCATCAGATACCAGTAGCCAGCACTGGCTAGAAAAACCAGTCATCCAGCAGCTCCAGATTGTGGGCAGACCCACAGAAGCTGTTTGGACTGAGTTCTGCTCCCATGCACATTCCACACAACATCACATAGGTTCCTAACCAGCTTAGATTTGCAGGCTCTGACAAGTTCTGCTCCCATGCAAACTCCAACTGGGTCAGTATCCAGTTCAGTGCAGAGGCAAGGGCACCCACCATCAGATGTCTGTAGCCAGCACTGGCCAAAAAAGCCTAACAGTCTTGCTTCAGAGAAGTTGTGGCCAGTGTGGGGGTACCTGGTACCACACTACCCAGGTGTGTGGAAGAAATCAGGAATATGTCAAGATGAAGAGGGAGAGGGAAATCTCTGGCATCCAACCCAAGAAGCACAAGTCCAGGAAATGTAAACATGGAGATCAAGAATCACACACCTGAAATGACTGAAGTGATGTCAACTGAAGTGA
>RJWT010045309.1:0-11639 GCA_004365215.1 Cuniculus paca
CACTGAAAGCTTATTCTGTGTTAGCCTTTGTGGTACATAAATGAAGGCAAATAAACCTTTCTTTCAGTTCCTACTAAATACCTGTCATGTAGATCTATACCTGAACACACACACACACACACACACACACACACACACACCTTGGTTACATTCGCTGGAAAGAACACAAGTTTGGAATTTCCCTTTACTACCTTTTAAATACATAGATGAACAAACCAAGAAGACTTGTTATCTGCAAGAGAACTTTGTAAAGATATCTAGTAACATCTTACCATATTACCATTGTATTAAATATGAAAGAAATGTTGGTTTCCAAACGAAATGTAACTGCAACGAACAGTACAGATCTAATATCAGAAGTCATGTATTCAAAATATTGTTTTCCATTGATAAAATGTAGTTGCTAAAAGAATTGCAAACACTTTAAAAGTCAGAAAGTTGTAGTTGCCCCGCATCATGTAGAGTTCCAAAGATGCAATTCTACTTCCTATTTGGCTATGCTTTATAAATAAAAGAAAGCATCTAAGACAATTTCACTCTGTGTGATATAGGTAACTGTCGATGTGCTTTTATTTGAGAACTGTTTTCTATAGTAATGGTTTCTTTAGATGAATCAGCTGTCATTTTGGAAATCCACAAATTTGTTCTTCCTAAGGTTCTCTCACTCAAAAGGAGAGTTCGTATAACTTAAAATATTCAATGACTATTTTATTTGATTTTTCAGATTTAGTTATCTTGCAGAATTTAGAGTAAAGGAGGTAGAAAAATAAGGTACATTTTGGGATGACAGAGAGAATAAAAGTAAATCAAAGTCTTTGATATGAGAAGAAAAGTGAATGAACAAGTTACTGATAAACAACAGAAATCTATTTAACATGAACTATATATCAAGACTTTACTTAGATTTTAGCCACTGGGGTTGTAGTATTGAAAACAAGAGTGTATCTTTAAAAGCTGCTAATAAATCTAGAACAAGAACCATCATATGATGAACTGAGACTGCAATTTTAAGTATGTTGGAAATTGGTCAATGAAATATTCCTTGAGACTTGAACTATGGTGAAATGTTTTTCATTAACTGAGCTACTACCTGAGAGAAATGCCTTCCAGGCAAAAGAAATGACAAGGACCAAAGGTCTGAGGCAGAGGTAGATATTTTTCAAGGAAAGACAAGGAATGTCAAATGAGCACATAAGAGGTAATGAGAATGTGAACAGCGGGAGCTGATTACAGAGGCCAACGGGAGCTCAATCATGTAAGTCATAGTGAGCACTTTCACTCAGGTGAATAGCTATTATTGGAGTATTTTTCTCATAAGAGTATCATGATCTCAATATTTGAAGAGAATCACCACTGCTTTAAGAATAAGGTCAAGGGGACGGAAGGGAGAATATTTAGTAAGCTTATGAAATAATCCGAGGTAGAGAAGAATGATGGTGGAAAGTGTTACTAGAACTGGTTAACTTCTGATTGAATTTTAAAGGTAGATTTAACAGGATTATTAAAGAAGTCCAAATGGTTATGAGAGAACAGTCAAGGATACCACCAGGATTTTTTGCTTCACAGAAAGCATGTTGTCCGCACTAAATGATATGATGAAGGATTTAGGCGGTGTGTGCAGAGGAACATCCTGAGTTCAATTTTAGACAAATTAAACTTAAGCCACCAATCAGATTTTCAAATAGATATGCCAAGGGAGTAGTTGGACTAAAAAGTATAAAGTTCAAAGCTGTGTGGATATATAAGAGTGGATATATAAGAGTAGTCACATGTATAATGTAGATCCATGGAATAGAATGTGATCACTATATATTTAGAAATACAATAGATTAATAGTACATACAAAAACACATTTCAGAATTAGAAGCTGGGTACACAAAGGAGAATCAGCAAGAGTAAGAAGAATTTACAGAAACATGTGTAAAACTCAGGCAATTAGATATTTGTATACATAGGGCTAGTTCAAGGCAGAAAGAATTATGACCTCTATTAAGTGACCTACCAGGACAGTAACCATATCCACATGGGAGAAGGACACACAAAATCAGTTTAACAGTATTAGATAGTATAAATTTGTGGACAAGGCAGAGGTAGGATCACAGCAGAAATGGGAAATATCTATTCCACGATTTTCCCTGGGAGTGGTTGGGGGAAACCAGAGAATATCTTTACTCTTTCCTTTTATTTCCAAATAATTGCCTTCCTGTTAACTCTTGAACATTAGTTTTTAAATCTCTTTCCTTTACAACATTTATCACTGTCAACACATTGGATCACATCTTTAGCTTCCAATTACATAGTCCCCTGAGTAGTGTAGCTTGTCTGGGGTGAGACAGAAGAATTCATATATTAAATAGAATGCACAATGCTTAGGGCCCATGATATTTTAGGGTACCCTGAAAATACATTAATGTCCTTTAAAATCATAAAGAAAAATGATCTATTGGTTTGAACAAAGTATTTCATATTTACTATTAGTATATTTTCTCTTATACCAACGTATTCATAAAATATCTTTATACTTCTTCTAATGAAGGAAATTATCACAAGGGAAAAAGTGCCTGAGGCTCATGAAAGTCATAATGTCCCCCCAGGACATATATATTTTGCCCTATCCTGAGGCAAAATTAGATCAGTTTATTCAAAACGTTTCTCTCTTTCAAATCCTTTCAAGGAGAAAATTTTCATGCTGAGTGAGACTCAACTTCTCTGCTTTCAAATGAGCTTTCCAAATCTTTCATGAAACTGGCATTCGAGACTTTTCTGACCTGGCACCCCATTTCCCTTTGTACCACGTCTTGTGGTTTCATCACAACACATTTCCCAGGGCCTGTCTTACAGTTTTCTTCCTCTCCAGTTTGAGTCGCCATCCTGAATTTTTCTTGTTATACACTGAGCAGCACATGTCTGCATTATATCTTTAAAAGCTATCCTGCTATAATGAAACCATTCGTAATCATCCACTACAAGAATAAATTCTGTATCTTCTGAACGTCCATAAATTTCTTTATTTCCCTTTTCTGGTGTTACCTACTTTCTAACTTAAATTATATGTAAGTGATTATCTCAGGGGAAAATGACTAATTGTTTGACTGATTTACACTCTTCTCTATCTACTCCCTTGGAACCAAACGATGCTCACCTAAAATGTAATTCCTCTACTTCCATGAAGCTAGTTTTCGCCTATTGTATTTAAGCAGATGTTATTAGGTGGAATTTCTAAGCATGTACCCTAAAAAGTGATTTGACTCCTGGTGGGGGCCTTTTAGTTCTTTATCTCTACAGTTCCCTCTTTCGGAGGTAAAGATTCAGTCTTTCCTGTGAATCAGTACACTCGTGACCCAGAGGCGATAAACCCACGACCATAAGGAAAGGCATAAAGAGCCTGAGTTTTGGTGATATTGTTCAACAGTCCTTGACTGTATAACAGCTTGCATTGGGGACTTCATCTGAGAAAAAGAAATAAGTTAAACTCCTCTTCTTGTATTTGTAAGACACTGTATATTTGTTGTTTGTTTTGCAGTGGGAACTCTTTTAGTAGTAAGTGAACTTATTCCTTAAATTATAGCAATCACAGTCTGAGATTTATGGCATTCATTTCTGCTTTTTAGGAGCACAATAATTTGTTTATACATGAACTTAAGGGTATTTGTGGGTATTCACCCTATTTGAATAAATATATCCAAGCTTGATGATATGTCAAATGGAAAGTGTTTTGTTGTATTTTTTAAATATTGAATGTGCTTACTGTATACTCTATGTTTTTTTTTTTAGCCTGACTTTTTTTTTAGCCTGACTTTCCAGAAAACACACTCTGCTCCCTTTTCCCTACCTTGCAGCAGAAGGAGCCATTTGCTAACATAACCCAGTTTGCTGACCAAAGCTCAGGGTCCCAACATGAATTTCAAATCCTAGGTGGCCCACTCAAAAAGTTGCCTTGCTGGGCAATTTAGTGGTGCAGCTGATATATATGTATATCTGTATCTATATCTGTGTCTTTGGATGACTAGATATAAAGTCTAGAAGTTGGCAAATGCTAAGTTTGATGCATAATGTACATAAAGAAGGTATCTTTGTAGATAGTTACATGAACCAGATGGAAGAAAAGAGAGAGAAGGGCATTTGTATATGTAGATCTCATAAAATATAATACCATCTCTTAAGAATGTCGACTCTTTGAAATTTCCATACACATGTATACAATATATGTTAGAGACAGAAAGCTAGTTACTCTGATTCAGTTGTTATGTGCTTCATACATGTATGAAACTGATGTATATTACTTTGTGACCACATCAATTAATTTTAAATTTTAAAATGTCTTCTTTTGCTACATATTTTTAAACAGAAACTCTTAAAATTTTGCCACTCCAAAAATAGTTTCAAGAGTGGAAAATGTAATCAAGAGAAAAATGCTTCAACTTACAGACTAAAAACATAGAATGGATCTGTTAAACATACACTAGGGAAAATTGGACATACCTAACTTCTTTTCTTTTTCTTTTTTGCAGCACCGGGGATTGAACTTACAACCTCGTGCTTGCCAGGCAGGTGTTTAGGCCACTGAGCTAAATCCCCAGCCCTACATACTTAATTTCTACTCTAATATGTGCAGTCATTACTAGTAATAATAGTGAAGCAGAGCTAAAGCACCATTAACTGTGTGTATTAAGTTTATAAATATATAGAGAGAACATTCAAATTCATAGTGGCAGACTGTCATGATTTTAGAAATTTGTTAGCAATTTTTGTGGAGTATGTCAGGGGTTAGCACACTACAGCCCTGCCCATGAGTCAAATCTAAGCTGCTACCTGATTTTATAAATCAAGATTAATTGGAACACAGTTGTGTCCATTTATTTGGGTATTGTCTGTGTCTGCTTCAGCATCATAGGGCAAAAACTGGTTACACACTCCTTGGCCAGCAAAGCCTAAAATATTTACAATCTCACTCTTTACTGAAAAATATTTTCTTACTCTTGGACTAAAAAGAGAAGAAAACAGAAAGAGATGGAGTAAGGTGACTCTTGGAAAAGAGGTGATGGAAACAGAACAATGTGACCTCAGAAGGGGACAAAATGAAACTCACATGTGTATAGCATAAAGATAAAATTACTAGGTATTTGTAAACTTGCTTAAAATTTCGTCAGGAATCCGAACACCTGTCTGTTTTTATGCTCTATGAGAACAAACACGTATTTTAATAAATTTCCTTTTCTGCGCTTAAATCAGTTTGAATTGGATTTCTGTTGCCAAGAACCCTCACGTATATAGACAGCGTCAATTCCATGAGCACAGAATCAGAACATCTGAATTTAGATTACAACACAGACACTGCTTCTGTGATGGAAATTTCTTCAAGAGCCTCACCTAGGAAGGAGTGCTAATGAAAACATCTGTATTTTTTTTTAATCAATTTGTTATGATGACCAAAGGAGATCACCAGTTTTAAACATCAGACATGGTCCTGGTGTTGTGTTGTAATACCCAGAACAGATGCAGGATTCGACAGCAGCCTTCAAATTTTGTGGGTAATCTGACCTTTTGCTCTATCACCTATTATCTGTATGATCCTAAACAAATTATTTAATTTCTTATTTCTTAAAGCCTCAGCATTCCTTTCTGTGAAATATAATTAACAGCAGGATCTTTTGAAAAATAGAAAATGAGAAATGTAAAATATATAGTATTATAAGAAGAGCTTAGTACTTATTAGCTGTAATTTTCATTAAAGACAGTGACTGAATAAAGAAAAAGACAATACACTTTCCTACTACCTTTATAAAAATGGTAAAAAAAGTAAAAATAAAAAATAAAAATAATGATTGGCAATGAACATTAGTGATAACACCTTTTTTAGCCCCACTGTAATGTATCCTAGTCACATATGTTCTAAGTAAGGACTCTGGCTGCACCTATCTCTAAGCATAGTGAGGGCTGGACTGATGAAAATAATCTTTCATTAAAGCATTCAGATAGGTCATTTTGCAACCTAAAAAAATACCTTTTAAATGTTTAATCATATGCTGGTTTGCTCTTAAATCAATTAAGTTGCTCCCCTACTCCTTGCATCTAAGCAATGAGTAGCTAGAATAAAAGATTTGTCTGAGGTAAAGAAAAGATATCATGAAGTTTAAATCACAGTCCCACCTGATACATTATATTAAAGCATCTTAAGGTTGATTTAAATAAATAGTCACTGGAGGTGAATGTTGCCACAGCTTACTGCATCATACCTATCTCAGTAATGTTTATGGCCCCCATAATAGGGCTACATGGGTTTCATATGCAAAATAATTCATTAATAAGCAGCTGTTTTTCTTTTTTATTATGAAAAGAGACTGCCTCAATTTCTTGCTCAGAAAAGTATTTTTACAATACCTTGGAAACATTCAATGTCATTGTAACTATTACTGGAGCTCTAATAAAATCAATATTAATTTATGTCTCAAACTTGCTGCATTTAAATTTAGAAGAGATAACATTCAAACTAGGAGAAACAAACAATAAAGAAGAATAACATAGCGGTAATAAAACAATGATGTACAATTCTGTACGTTTAAAATTGGAAACATCTATAGTACAGAATGTGCCCTGGGTTTAGAAAAACCAGAAAGATTGTCAACAAATAGAATTAAACTTTGTAGAAGAATTTATTTATTCCTCTTCCAGCTTAAGTTTATTGGATAATGAAGAAAGTCAAGATCATTATTATTTATCTGTGAGAGCCTCAGTGTTACACTCTCCCCTTTTCCAGTATTCTAGTTTAGATCATACTAGTTTAAAGGAATAGAAATTAAGTTCAGTAAGCAGGAGGAGGACATTTATTTTAAATATGCATGATAATCTCTTGAAATTCAAAGAAAGGAAAAAAAACAAAATGACAGTCAAAAGTCATTGGGAATTTACTTCTCAATCAAATTTCTGTCTGCAAATCTTGGTTGGTTTGAAGCCTTGTTGTTTGTTTCATGCTGTGAAACATGGCTCCCTTGTAGAAATTCATTTTACAGTTCTGGGCACAGGTAGATGAGGGAGAGCTTTGAAAATTCGTGTCCAAATGCCTGGGGGAGAGAATCTTGCTGACCTAGCTTGAGACTGTATTTCCTTATGGGAGCAAAGTGACAAAACATGATTCTGGCTGCCAGGAGCTATCCCTATAGTTCAGGAATCCATTACAAGGATTTTACAAAAACTGGTCAAACTCATCTTTCTCCCTCTTAAAAATAAAATGCAACATTTGACAGAGATTCAGTGTACTCAGTAACTGTCATGGACACCTCAGGCACCTAGAACATTTTGCTGCTCTTTGTTCCACCAAAGGGACTTCTTTTCCTATTCAGAAGGCTGCATTCTTTTCTAGAAAAGCTCCTTAAATGCTGTATGTTCAAGGTCAGCCATGTAATATAGTTGAACAGCTAGTTGAAAAATGTCTACTTGTAATTTTTTTTTAGGTATTGGAAAGAGAGGTGAGATGGGGCAAATACAGGAGCTCGCAGGGGCTTATAGGTAGAAGATAATCTCTGCTCAGCTCCAGTCAATTATTGCCTTTCAGGAATGCAGTGTGTCATCAGACTTTCTGATTTTTCTAGGATTCCTGGGATCCTTGAATGAAATGTACCCATTTGAATATTGTGTGAGAAATCGTTCAGTCAGGAATTAATAGAAGAACAATAATGTTTGGGTTCCGAAAACAGCTTATTAGCCACCTGTGTGAATTATGATACAAATGTTTATTAAACAAATCATTGATTAAATGAATGAATGGAGTGTCTTCTTTTGGTAACATTGATTACTTACTTAAAAACAATGGTAACCAAGTCCTCTGGAGAGGTTCATGTGTTAGGATGAACTTTCTACATGTGATTAAAAATTTCAGCAGCTTTCAATGGAAGTAAGTTTATCTCTTGCATGAACACATTGTTTTCTAAGACTTACCTGGCCAGGTCACAGAGAAATTCAATAGGTTTACCTATTGATTATAGATCAAAGAACACAAATCCATTGCTCATCGTAATGCTTAGAGAAATAGAGCAGTGAAAGGGAGACAAAAAATTCTCGCTAAGGAAAATAAATGGATCACAGTTGGTGCTGAATCCTTAGTAAATTGTTACTTAGGCCAGTGGATCATGAATAGCTTTCTGACTGTTTCAATAGGTGTCAGCCAAGTGTCACCTGAGCTAACAAAATAGTATGGCATGGCTTTCCATTTCACCTACAAACCAGAGAAGAGCTATTTCAGATGAAGAAATTATCTCCTATGATATAATACTTCGGCAATGTTTCTGCTCTGAGGAATAAAGGAGAGCTGATATTTTCAAGAGTGGCAAACTCAGCACACTGTTGAATAAAATAGCGTGGATAATTTGCTTGGAACAGTCCTGTTCTTGTATAACAAAGAGGTCAACATGTTGTAACTAAGCTTGCCTTTTAATTACCAGTCAAATCTCAGAGCACAGTAGCATTTAACCCATGAACAACATAGCTTGTAAAAAACCCTTTCTCTTTCGGAATGCATGTTGTAATTCCTAGCTGACATCTTCCTTATACACGTGGCAATGGAAATGACATTTCTAATGAGTGTACTCATGCCATATTTTGTAGGATCTGACTCTCAACTTCTGACACCCTGCACAGGGTTCAACGTGAGAGTCCAAAGGAGTAAGGTGGCCCTGTGGAGAAGTTCTTTTTGAGGAATACTATTTTTTTCCAGTGTCATTTTTCTGTCTTTCAGATTGAGACATTGACTCGTAGAAATAAAATTGAAACCTGTGAATGTCAATAATGTCTTTTCATTATCAAGTACCTCAGCTCCACACATAACTTCATGACCATCAAGTTTCCTGTATTCTTCCCAAGGCTTATCATCTAATATGATCTCCAGTTCTTCCACTCCGTTGACAATGGTTACGTTCTTCATATTTTGGTTCTTACATTATTTTTAATCTGTTAAATCCAATTTCAGTTTAACAACTATTATTTTCATTGGCCAGTAAAACTTGAATATAACTTACACTCTTCTAATTATTTGCATATCTCCAACTCAAGTTACCATTCAACTCTCATATTTTCCATGGAGTTCCATTTTGGATAATAATTGTTTCTGAATTTTCCTTCTGGAAGTGTCTCTCTCTCTCTCTCTCTCTCTCTCTCTCTCTCTGTCTGTCTCTCTCTCTCTGTCTCTCTCTCTCTCTGCCTCTTCAATGTTTCAGAATGCAACTGATCTCTTTTCTCCCCCTTTCTTTCATTTTCTATCTAGGCTACACTACTTGAGCCAATGTCAACCTCTTCTGCTGCATACTCTGTTATTCCTCCTACCCTCATTTGATATATTTTCTCTGATTTCCTATTATATTTATATTTAGATTATTAAAATACCTATTATCTATCTACTGTCTCTAAACAGATACTATGTCTTTTGCTGAGAGTAGGTCATACCCCTTAGCCCTTGAGCCTACAAGAAAAAAAAAGAAGGTACATAATATATACTAACCAAGTAACTATAGAATAAGAATAACAAAAAAGGGAATGAAGAAAGAAGACTAAGAAAAAGAGACTGAAATTGTGAAGACCAGAGAAAGAAATAAAAGTAGCCAAATCAACAATGACCCACTTTGAAACTCTAGTAGTCTTTCACTTGAGACTTCTGAATAAGGAAAGAGTGAAAAGGTTTTAATTATTCTTAGACAAAGCCTAAGCAATATGTATACTATGATACATTCATATTCACTAAGATTTCAAATTTCTAAATCAAGTTGGCATTTTGACTTTGTATGTTTCAGTGCCCTTACCATCCCATGGAGTAATTCTTGGTGTTTCATTTATTTTTTTTAATTATTTTTTGAGACAGTGTCTCACTGTTTAGTTCAGGCTGGCTTCAAACTCATATGTAGTTGAGGCTAGCCTTGAATTCACAGTGATCCTCCTCTCTCAGCCTCCTGAGTGCTGGGATTACAAGTGTGTACCACCATGGCCAGCTTGTTGGTGTTTTAATCAAATGGCTTTCAGAGCATCATTTGAAATACTTAGGTAGGATATGAAACAGGTTTTATGATTCCCTTTTTATGGGTCAAAAGCATCGATATTTGTATTTAATTTAGCTTCTGTCACTAAGACCTCTCAGAAAATAAAACCTTTTTTTATAATTTAACCTGACTGTGCCTACATTAATCTCATGAGAATATTACAGGCCAACAAATGAAATTTTAGTTGTCCTTCTTTGTGGCATTACATTACTTTCAATAACCAATAATTGTACTTAAAAAGTCATGTTTAAGCTATTTATTTAATGAGGTAAAGGAATATTCCAAGTGTAATATTAAAAATTTAATTCATTTAACTAACATTTATTAAGTATTTGACCTGATTAAACATGGTTGTTATCCCAATTGTTTTTTCTCTCTCTGCTCAACCATCCCACATTTCTACCCAACTCCTCCTATGCCTGCTTTAATCGTTTTGATTTGTTTGAATGCTGCCTCAGTAGTTTGGAGACCATATTTAATCATGTACTAATCACATGCATATTTTATCTAGGCTCCTTAAGCAAAGAACAAAGATATGTTCAGTTTACCTGAGGTGATAGGATTTTGTTGCTTTGAATTAGAATTTCCATTACTATTGATAGAAGCTTTATGCATGAAATCATTATTACATTTAGTTTTACTAAGGAAAAAAGATATTTATATTCAATTTCATTCTATTGATGATACACCATAGTTGGAAAGCACAGATAATACAATAATATAAGACAATTGTATGCAAAAGCTCTGGGGATACAGTTTCATTTTTCATTTGAGGAAGGAGAGTCTTAGCTACCTTTCAGAAATTATGTTTACATCAAATAAATTTTATACTTGTCTGGTGATAGCAATTTGAATAATGGATATCCTCTCTGTTGTTCAACTTTCAAATTGGTTTCTCTTGCAGTTCTTTGATTTTTACAGCTATTTGCTCATTTGTGTTTTCAGAAATCAAAAGCGTTTTTATCTCATTTTTCACACTGATATTTTCTAACACATAAACCATTGTCCCTCTTACATTAGAACTCCAGCCTCTTATTATGGTGAACTGCATCTGTTTCTCATTCTTAAAGGCAAAACAAATAATACACAAATAATGTCTTTTAAAGTAATTTCTCTAATGATAAATATCTTTCATCATTTCACTGATTAATGATTCACTCTTAATTCAATGTCTGTATAAAACTAAAGTGTCGCATATAAAACCTAGGAATATAAATGCTCATAAGTGTTGAAAAAACTTACATTCAGCTCATTTATAGAAAATTATTTTAAATTCTGCTAGTGGCTGCAAAATAACACTAGCACACATTCTTGTTGGAAGTGATGTGGGTTAGCTGCTATCATCTGAGGAATCTGTAAACCAAAGTCCAGGAAAAGGGATTAGATTTCTCTCTACCTGTGAGCACAAGACTGCTCTAGAATATCCTAGCCCATAAAATTATGGTCATGAGATACCAAGATAACACACAAAATAGTGTAGTTGATACTTCTGTCAATATTAAAAAATTAATTACCAATCAATACAGGGAGATAATTTAACATTATTTGTGAAAATTCAGTTGCTGAGTTTCCTTAAAAACTGACTTCATTGTTGAAGTCATACTAGAGTTATTGATT
>RJWT010045310.1:0-11652 GCA_004365215.1 Cuniculus paca
CGCACCTTCACCAAAGTGCCAGTGTCCTCCTCCTCCTCCTCTTCCAGGGAACCTTCCCCAGCCACAGAAGCTTTGCAGAATCCCTGCTGGAGCTTCTCAGCCCTGCAGCCATACTCTACAGTCACACGGTGAGCCTTCTAACCCCCTAATTAAGGTCTTTATTTCACTATTATTTCTGTGTGTTATTAACAAGTTATCAAATACTTAATGGCTTAAAATAGCGCCAATGCACTCTTTTACAGTTCTGGGAATCAGAACTATCTGAATCCCCAGGGCTGGTTCCTTCTGGAGACTTGGGGTGCAGTCTGTTTCCTCACTCTTTCCAGCTTTTGGAGGCCACGTGTATTCCTCAGCTTGTGACTCTTTTCTCGTCTTCAAAGCTTCCCCACGTTTCTGCCCTTCCTCCTCCAATTGAAGCGTCCTCGTGGTTACGTGGTGGCCAAGAGGAGCACTCAGGATAACCTCCCCAGCTCAAGAGCCTCCATATCTGTAATCTCATTTTCTAAGTAAAAGGTTCTGTGGATTGGATGAGGACAACTTTGGGGTTAACTATTTTGCCAACCACGCTTCCCAACAGGATTGTGAACTCCACTAGAGCAAGGGCTTTCCACCATCACCAAGGTCGATGTGTACATAAGGGGTAGGGATCTATGTTCAGTGAATGAACAAGGTAATTCCCTTGTCGGAAAGAAACCACTTTGTGGGAGAATCCACGCACAGCTTAATCCACAAATTTATACCTTTTCAGAAATTCTCTTTCCTCTCCTGTGACTTTGGAGCTTCCTTGGTAGGTGTTGCTCACATGTCTGTCTTGAAACTTTCTCTCTTTGCTCCATTCCAGACTTCACCAGCATCCTTTCCTGGCCCAATGCCCCAGGATTTCCTGTGCTGACCTGACTGCCTTGTTGAGTGATAAAAGAGATGCCACTGTATTAGAGACCACAAATCACAATGGCTAATTTTGCACACTTCCCTAAGGGATAAATGGAGGTTTGAGATTATGGCATCACCCTTTTAAGACTTCCCATTAACTCTTGGGATGGGCCACCCTCTCCCACCCACTAAGACCAAACTAAAACTGTTAAAATGAAGACGAACACTCCAGAGCAAGTTCCTTCCATAGAATGATATCATCTCCGTCCTCTTGAGACATCCCAGGATTATCCACTGTCTGCTGAGTTATGACCTCTGATCTTCCACTACCCCTCCTATCATTGTATACACCCATTACTTGGCTGCACCCAATAAATAGTGGCTGGTTTGGAGTGTATAGGTCTTTGCTCATCCTAAGGCACTGACCTCCCAGCCCATCATGCATCACTAAATTTGTCTCTGTTTCTTATTTCATCCTTTCACCACACCCCTCATACAAGCAGTTGGGTGTCTTGGCCAGGTTCCCGATACCACTGGGACAGGAATTTCAACCAATCAAAACAATCACTAGGGCAGCATCTTCCAGAGCTGCACAAATCACTGAGGCTTACAAGCACTAGTGGCAGATTTTAACAGGTAGCTGCAAGCCACAGTTGCCATTTTGCAGAATGCAGGCTCGAATGCATGCAAACACACACACACACACACACACACACACACACACACACACACGCATATTTCTGTAAAACCTATTTTTAAGGAATAAAACAAAAAAAAATCTCATGCTGACAGCTGTTGCCTCAATCACTGAATTTCAAAATACATGTTTTTCCCCCATAAATTGTGCATGATTCCAGAATATTTTTGGAGCTGAATGGGTAAAATCACCTAATCCAATGTCCAGATGTCTCCACCCCCTTCACATCAGATGAGGAGCCTGAGGCCCAGAGTGGAAACTGGTTTGTCCCCTGACTACTAAGCTGCTGGCGGCAGAGCAGACACCTGGACTCCAAGTTCCACACTTGTTCAACAGTCACATTCTGTAGAGACAGCACTCAGAATTGTATTTCCTGGGTTTCTCATACCCAGAGCTTGCTGTGCAATTGGATCTAGAATCTAACAAATCGAGATAGAAATTCTAGCCCAGCTCCATTACTATGTATTTATTAATGACCAAGCAAACTCATCTAAACATTTTGCTCTGCCAAGTATAAAAGAGAAGGGGAGGAAGAAAGATGGTGCTAGCTTTTGCACATCCTTGTTGCAAAGGATTGAATGGGCTAATACTTGGAGAGTCACTTTATACTGCACCTACCGTCCCACTGACTGAGGACTCTGTGTCTCTCCTCTCCCTTCTCCTTTGTGTCCCACTTGCTGAAGACTCGTCCTTCTCCCAGCGATTTGTCAATTCATTCGACCAATGCTCACCAAGGATTCCCCGAGTTGGACACCCTGCCAGGCCCTTAGGGAGAAGGGGAAGAACGCATTGTCCTTACATCATGGTGCTGAAAGTCTAGACAAGTCCAGAGAGTGAATGGGCGGTGGGTGTGACTGGTTAGGGTGACTCAGGAGGCAGAGAGCCACACCAAAGCACCTAGAGGAAAAAGTGTCATCCAGTCACACACCTAGGGCACATGTAGGAGTTTGTGAAGAATGGGACAAGTGTTTCCAGTGGAAGGACAAGCATGCAACAAATTCAAAAGGTGAAGGGCAGGGAATTTGGGTTGGGTGCTGGGGCTAAAAGGAGAGACTCAAGAAGGCGACAGGGATGTACCATGAGATGGTCAGGTACATAGTCAGGCTGGACTATGAGATGGTCAGACTTAGAGATGGTGAGGAAGAGTCCTCTGAGACCACCTCGCTCACATGCCATGAACCATGGCTGCTTTCAGTTTACAACGGAGAGACACAGACAAGCTCCCTGCTCCCAAGCCCTCATATTGTGTAAGAGACCAAAGAAAAATGTGCAAATTGGTTAAATAGAATTCCTAGAGAACAAGGTACAAGGCTCCAAGCTGCGGAATACAGCCGAGATGGGGATTTTCCTGGAGTCCACCCTGCTGGGTGACCCTGGTACTTTACGACCATCGGTGGGCTGCAGCTCACTGGGCCCTGACATCAGTGCTCACAGAGTCAGGAATGTGGGGTTTTCAATAAAAGTGCAGGCAATGGGCCCAGAGGGAGCCCCAGCTCAAATGAGCTTTTATATTTTTATGTGGAACGTAATCATGTTTGGTCATGATAGAAGTGGCCCCATTACTGCTATTACAGTGTTTATGGTTCTAAGGGGGCTGCAGGGCTGTGGCAGTACGTGCTTGCAGCCACAAGCAGCACAGAGTGCTGATTCTAGAAGCCACTATGGAATCTCAACAACACACAATTTGGGCTGATGGCCATTGCCTTTGGGAGCTTGGCTGAGAAGGCCAGGCCCCTACAGGTTCAGGGAGAGTCTTCTCCGGAGGGACAGTGGGGTTACAAGAAACACAGACACCCCACGTGAGGAAGTTCTTTCCACACTGAGCCATCAACTTCTGAATCACTACAAAGGGCGACCCATGGTAGTGACCCATCATTACACCTTTTCCAGGCTCCAAAAGCTCCCTGGTCCCCGAGGACATAAACAGTAAACACAGTTGTTCCTCATGTCTGCTGTAACAAGCTACCACAATCCGGGCAGTTTAATCACAACAGGGAGCTGTTCTTCCCCAGTTCTGAAGGCCAGAAGTCCCACATCAAGGTGTCAGCAAGGTTGGCTGCTTCTGGGTCCCTGGAGCAGAATTACCTCCCAGTTTCTAAAGCTGGTTGGTCGTCCTTGGAGGCCCTGGCTTGTAGGTCCAGCTCTTAACTCTCTGCCTGCTCCCTCACAAAACTACTTTTCTTTTCTGCATTTTTGTGTCCTTTTTTTCTCATAAGGTCCCCAGCCATTGGATTTAGGGCTCACCCCCACCCAAGATAATTTCTTCTCAAGATACTTAACTACACTGGCAAGGACGTTTTTCCAGATAAAGTATGTTCTGAGGTATGGGGTAGAGATGCATTTGAGAGTGCAATCTTTAGCTTACAACAGTAAGAGACAGAGACAGGAGCTGATCCAGGTCCCTTTAGATCCAAAGCCACTCATGCAGGGCACATGAGGCTATACGATGCTACCATTGTTCACACTACTGCCTCTGGCTTCCCAGCCCTCCATTGAGTCCCCTGAATTTTCCTTACTTTCTGGAGCCTGGATCCCAACTGCCTTTCACCAGCACAGACCAGGCCTCTGCAAAACTCCGCTTGGCCAGGGGCATTGAGAACCGTAGGAGAATCACACAGGCCCAAAGACTGCAGGGAAATACAGTGGTACAGGACATAGACTTGTCCTGACTTGGAAATGAAATGCAATTCTGAATCTTATCTCTGCTGGTCATAAGCTGGTCACTTTGGGTAAGTTCTCTTACCACTCTGCATCTCAGTTTCCCTGTTTGTAAATTGGGTAAAACATCCTGCAGTTTTAATTAGCAGGAATAAAAAGGCTAATGGAGCACAGCTTCTTTAGGTAGAGTAGGTGCTCAACAAATGTTTGCTCCATCCAAATCTATTTGCACCCCTTCAGTGACAGGGAGCATAGCAAGACTCTAATGGGAAGGGGTTTCTGAACCCTGCCAAGTACAATTGGCAGGTGGGTTGATGTAGACATAACTGTGTATGCATCAGGCAAAAACATACGTAGATACACACATGCATGCAGCCACAGTTGGGGTTAATTGTTTTGTCTGTGGGAATATCTAAGCCTGTCTCCACTCATCCATCTACCTGTCCTTCTGTTTCTTTTGTTCAGAGCCCACTGAAGCACTACACCCACCATGACTTTTCATCTCTGCATCATACCTCCAGTCTCCATGATTACTCCCCCACCAATGAATGAACACACCTTGCCTCACATCCTCATGAACTAAGTGGCAGAGCTAAGATTCAAGCCCAGAGTGGCAGAACCAACCTCCTTTACCACCTGGGACACTATCTATGGGAGCAGCCAACAGGACAGCCAGAAAGTCCCCAGGGAGCAGAAAACATGCACAGTCAACTCTTCATGGCTGGATCAGGATTGGGAAAAGGTTGATGGGGGAGGTAGCAGGGAGAGTTTCATGGCCAAGCAGTGGCCTTACAGCTAAGGAGTCCACAAAGCCCCACCGTGTGGTGGGGAGAGCCCAAGCAATGGAGAAACCCAAGTTCATGTCCTGAGTCTGCCTCTTGCAGGCTCTGAGACCTTGAGATACTGACTGGGGCTATCTGAGCCCTTGTTCCTGCATCTGCTACAAAGGGATGAAATATCATCAACAAAAGAGTGATATGAAAATGCAAAGAAAAAAGCATATAAAAGGTGTAGACGTTGGAAACTGTTCAGATCAAATAACAGTAATGCACATATGTGTATATGAAGAGATGTGTCATGCATGTGTGTGTGTATGAACAGACATGTACAGATTCATTGTCACTCCAGGAGTCTGCAGCCTAGAATTACTCAAGCTTCATCTACAGCAAGAATACATATGGAACTGTATTCACCTATCGGACCATTTTAGGGTGATAAAACAAGGTACAGCTACAAGTAACAACAGACACATCTTGCAAACATAATGTTAAACAAAATAAGCTAAGTACATACCGTAGTTCAAAATTAGACAGAATTTGATCTATGGCTTTAGAATTGAAGTTAGTGGCTACCTTAAGCAGGGTGAGAGTGGTGACCGGAAGGGCGTATGAGGCTCTTCCTCGAGGCCTGGCCTCTGTTGACCTGGATACTGTTCCTAAGGAATTCAGTTAGTGAAATCTCTCAACCTGTAGTTTTGATCTCTGAAACTCATTTTTACTACACTTCAATAAAAGCTGCTTCTTTTAAACATCACATGGTGTGGCATCTGGTTCTTGGAACCTGCTAAGGCAGTGCTCATTTTCTTTACCTAAATGTTTAAATCACAATCTCTTCAAGAAGAAAAGCAACCATCTGCAAATCACATCCTGAGTCACATCGACTCACTAGGGCACCAACGATATGGGGATGGAGGCAAGGAAAGGACCCACAGGGCACCGGAAGAAGGCAAGACAGTTGGAGGGGTCACAGGCACATGATTAAGCCCTTGTGGATCCCTGAAAAGTGACCCCTGAGCCGCGTGACATCAGGCATCAATTCATGGAACTCTGTTTTGCAAAACTTTGGCAAATCAAGCTGGGCTCCTAGCCATGCCCTACAGAGCCCTGGTGATCTGGCCACTGCCCACCTCCACATCACTTCTCTCTCCTTGTCCCTGCTGATATCTAGTTATGCTGTCCTTTGTCTGGCTTCCTCTCTATCTCCACCTTTCAGCTTCAGTGGCTTCCTCCTTAATGGTCATTAGACCACTTACTAAAACGCCTGTTCACAAATCTCTGTTCTGTTATTACCTCGGGATTGTCTCAGATGTTTATTTCATTAGCATTAATTTATCTCTTTGCTTATTCTACCAAATTGTTGTTCACCACGGTGTTCATCATTCCTCCCTCAGCATATGCCAGGAGGCGCTCTCCCTAAGAAAGGTTTGTGATCTATAACTCTTAGAAAAATAGAATCAAGGACACCTTCAGTTTGTTAGAAGAAGAATACATTTTTCTCCCTAAAACATTTACCCAAGTAAGAGTATTTTTACCCAAACAATCCCAGATCACACTGATCCTCAAAATCCCAAGTCATCCTAGACACAGTTTTGTAACACAGGGATTTCAAACTGTGCACAGGAACCAGAAAAGATGTGAATGAATAGTGGCTTCTAAATGTGATGGCAGGGAGTGGTGGGCCCAGCATCAAAGAGGAAGACCAGCATGTGACCCAGCAATTGCTAACCAGCTCTACCCAAGTACTACCATTTAGGAATGCAAATGTCTTGCTGCCAGATACTCTGGTTATCTAAGAAACGCAAAAAAGAAAAAGTTTACAGTTTTAATATTAACTGCACAAGTTTTGTTTTGTTTTGTTTTGTTTTAGTATTGGTAATAAATTTAATACGTCTTAGCAGGACAGAGCCAGCAAGTACCAAACTATTTCTGTAGGCTTCCTGCTGGTGACATCCTTCATTTTGACCACCAGCAACTATTTATAAAAAGAAGAGAGGTTGCTGTCTCATTAAAATGACACAGGTAGTAGGTTACAAGGCACCTACTAGGAGCTCAAGGATGTTTCCACTCTACCCATGAGAAGAAAGACATCCATGCATGCATCGGACTTGAAATAAACCAGCTATGATAAAACTATGTTTTGACTTGAACATGCCCTATTGAGAAGATCTCATGTGTCTCTAATTATTAGCATCAAATGAATGTCCACAGCCCCATTATAAGGGCCCATTGCAACAATCTTAGGAAAGAAGAGTTAGGGTGTTCTTGCAACTGACATTAACTTACAGCCAACCTGAGCAAAAGTGTCTGCAGAAGGTGCTATGCCAGAAAATGCTTCTTTGTGAAGACCAGAGCCCTCACTATTGGCAGCGGCCCCTTTTAATTCTGTCTCAGCAGCTTGGGCCTAACTGTTATAGAAAGAATAATCGTAAATCTGCATGAAGTTTCTGATGATTAGTTTTGCTTGGAACTGGGCCAAAGAGCCAGACTTTTGCCAATTCCATATGTACATGTAAGTTCTTTCAAGAAAGAATGTGTTAATCCTCCCACTAGGCTGGGGATCAGGAGTTTGGGGGCCTCACAGAAGAGAGAGCCTTCTTGAATTTAGTTATTTGTTTAAAGAGTGCAAAAGGACTACGTAACAGGCATTTTAGTAAGTGGTCTAACGACCATGCTATGTAACTAGTTATCTCACTTTATCCCCACTGTCACACTGATGAGCCTAGATTAAAACATTTTTAGACAGATAAGAAAACCCAGACTAAGATTTTAAGAAATTCACCTAAGTGTATGCAACGATTAAGACTTTGAGCTGTTGCAAAGTCCCTGCTGCCTGGGCAAGCAGCTGCCATGGACATATTATTCTGCCTCACATGATGTCCACTACTGTATTTTGCCAGTTAGTCAGTGGTGACTGATTCATGTTGCTGGTTGTCCAGCTACCTGGCTTCCTTCCTCTTCCATCTTAAAACTCAGCTAAAAAGCAAAGCATGACAGCTGTTGAGTCGGACAGGAAGAGAAAATAAAAGCTCTGAACTATGGGTATAAACCAAATTTTTAAACGTATTTGATTAGTAATCGCTCCATCCTGACAGTAAAGAGTTGGTTTGCATGGATTACAGTGACCATAGCAATTTGAAATATGCAAGAAAGCGGCATACTCAGGCCTCAAAGGGAAGGATTTGGGTTGCAGGCCATAGACACTAATGCTTTTATCTTTCCTCTCAGTAGATATCTGTCCCTGGGCATGTTACCTTGTTACCTCACCCCTTTCTGTCTCAACTTTCCATCTGAAACAAAGACAGCACTCCTGGTAGGAGATTAAATTCCTAGTCTCGTGAAAGCAGAAAAATAGAAGCCCCCACAAGTTTCCAATCCACCTCTCATCAGCACCTGCCTCACACGCCCACCCTCCCCCTGTTAGCATGACTCACTGCCATACCTACCCTGGGGCACAGGAGTGAAACTGGAACATGTAATTTTGGTGGCAGTGTGGATTTTGTTGTTGCAAAGGAAAAGAATAGTTGAGGTAACTTGATTATAAACAACTGAGTTGCCTGCAGTGTGACTTCCAGACAGGACTCACTTAGAAGCTGTGTTGATGCGAGCAGATAACATCTTACTCTGGTTCAAAATCATCTCCCACATACATTCATTCAGCTAACAGTAAAGAATTGAAAACCAGGCAGATGGCTCTGAGTCACACTAACAAGAAGAGGCCAGAGGATGTGATTGTAGATGCAGGTGGGAAAGCACATGAACGGTCTCTTTCAAGGACTTCTATCTTACCTCTCAACGCTGTAACAGGAAACTAACTTATTACCAAGGCAGAGGATGGGCTAGGGATAAAGAGACAGTAGTGGTTTCAGAGAACAGACCGGTTCATCTTCCCCACCAAAGGAAGGAGAGAGGCAGCAGTCACCAAGCAGGTTTACATTCCACAATACCCAATATATGAAGGGTTCTCAGAATCCTTTCACGATCACCTTTCATTGTTTCACAGTAAGAAAACCAAACTCTGAAGAAGTGAAATGCCCATCACTTCTAGAAAAAGATTCGGGAAGTTGTTCTTCCTTTCGGGCTGTTTTTTCCTCCATCTCTGGAGGACTCTTTCATAATATTTAGAAGAGGGAAGGTAGTGCTGGCTTCTGATGAGTAAGACCAAGGACATCTCTAAACATCCCACAATGTGAGCGACAGCCTCACCACAAAGAATAATCCACCCTAAGGCATCGAGAATTCCCAGACTAGACAAACTGATGTTCTATTTATACAAAGCTATATTATTAACCTCTCACAACATCCTGGACCTGTGATCAGTTAAAAATCTCTGGACCCCCACCTTTCCCCAGTCATTTGTGGACCCCAGATTCCTCCAATAATTACTCTCCAGCAGCCAAATGTTATTCTCCCTGTTCCGGGACCTGCCTCTTGGTTCCTAGCTGGTAAACCACCTGTATTTGGAAACATCTGGGCACACTAATTTCTGGATAGAGGTTTGTGGTTGCATTGGGTAATAACAAAAGTAAATTTCAAGCCAAGAGAACCCTTAAGGAAAAAAGAAGCTGGTCAAAAAATTAGATAGTCAAGGGTGTGTTAAGAGTTGCAATGAACTGTGAACTAAAATAAACTAGCTTGATCACCCAACACAAATGGCAGTTGGGGGTTGAATTTGGTTGAGGTATACTGCAGTTGTAGGTAAATACACTGAATGCTAATGGTTTTATAATAGTCTTATTAATTCACCCTTCGTAGTTAGTGTTTAAGATAAACTCTGTGTCTTTAGAGTAATTTATGCTTTCCACTTTTAGAGAATTCCAATTGAATGAATATGAACATAATCATTTTACACGAATGTTCTCCAAGGAGGGAGCAGAAAGTATGAACCGGGCAAAGACTCCCCACTGCTTTATTCATAATGGATCAGCCAATTCATTCCTTATTAATTTAATGGAGTACAAGTAAGCTGCATAACAGCTTGAGTTTAGGAGTGTTTCACAAATGGGGCTTTTTGTCTGTAATCGCTTAATCCTGCAGGCTAGGCCTCATAAATTGAATAAAAGAAGGAACTGGGTTTTAATTAAGTCCAAGGAATGAGGCTGCCTCAAAGACACAGCCACCCTTGGCGAACACTGGGGTGAAGTGTTTGGCTAATACTCCGTGCTGACCGTGTCCTGGCCCAGAGACCCCCTGACCAGAACCTTTTGATGTTGGGCAGGAGGGGAAATCCCTTCCCATCCAGGAGTTTGCTTCTTGAAGGGAAGCAAAAAGAGAGCAGATTACTCTTAGCTCTTGGCAGCCAGACCTCCCCATTGAGCTGATGCTCAAACCAAAAGTGCATTTCTGCCCCTCACTTTGCATCTGCACACATCTGGCCAGGAAGCAGACTATAGGTGAGTATGCCTGTCCGTGAAGAATTCTTTCCTAGGAATCTGTGTGCCCTATGGGAAGAGTCCTCTTTTCCAAGCCAGATAGACTCAGCTTCAGATCTCAGATGCACAGTAAGAGTTACAGGCTCTTGAGTAGAATGGAGAGAATGTTTTGCTGGGTTATTGTTAAGATGAAGTATATTTACTTGGTCATGCTCTTTGCAACATGAGCGGCTCACAGAGAACCTTAAATGAAGGGCAGCAAACATCATAGTGGTCATGCCTTACCTGAAGCAAAAATGGCCTTTGATGAAAAGTGTGAAGATAAGTGCAAATAGAAACATTTCCCCATATTTCCCTACAAACATGCTCAGAAAGCCCCCATTGCCCAAGGCCTTCAGTGGTTCTCTCTGCTCTTCCACATAACTTCTCAGGAGGCCCCCTGTAGAAGCACTTGTCTGTCTCATGGTACCCATACCCTAATGCCTGGGACCTATAAATGTGTGATCTTACCTGGCAGTGAGAAGCTTGAAGATCTGATTAAGTGAAGAGTCTTGAGATGGGGAAGATTAGCCTAGATTCTCTGGCTCACTCCAGTGTCATCACATGGGTCTTCTTATGTGAACGAGAGAGACAAGAGGGTCAATCAGAGATGTAGCTTCAAAAGCCGCCATCACTGGCTTTGCAGAAGGAGGAGTTGCTGTCAGCTAAAGAGTGCAGGCAGCCTCTGGACCCCAGGAAAGACAGTGAAGGTGATTCTCTCCTAGAGTCTCCTGCAGGAATGTAGCCCTGCTGACACTTTGATTCTGGTACAGGGAGTCTCAGTGGTCTGAGTCTGTAAGATAGGAAGTTTGTGGAAAATTGTTAGAGCAGCAATAGGAAACTAATACAACACACTAGCCAAGTGACCCAAATCCCTAGGACACTTGAATTCTTTCCCTTTGGAAAGAAGAGGCTCTTTCTGATGAGCAATATTTGGGGGAAGGACAAAGCTGTTCAAATTCAGGACATCACGCTGGGGTCTAAGTGTGAATCCCTAGACTGCGAGCCTAACTCAGGCGACACTAGCCAGCCTTGTTTGCTGGGGCTCGTGATGATGGGAAGAAACCTGCTCAGCTGCTCACACAGGCTGAATTCACCTCTTTCATACTTGCTGAATCAATCTGCATTTAGTAACAACAGATAGCATTTTTACAACTTATTTGCTAGACACAGTAGCAAGTCTTGCATGCTGTGCCCAATTTAATCCTCAGATCATGGCCATGATGGTTCTCATCCA
>RJWT010045311.1:0-11551 GCA_004365215.1 Cuniculus paca
TAGGCAGAGACTTCATGAACAAAACCCAGACTGCATGGGAAATACTACAAAGAATCAACAAATGGGATCTCACCTATTAAAAATCTTTTGCCCAACAAAAGAAACCAACAGAGTGAAAAGACAACCCTCAGAGTGGGAAAAATCATAGCCAGTTTTCCCTCAGACAAAGGACTTGTATCTAGAACATATAAAGAATTAAAAAAAAATCAGACTCCCCAAATTCAGAGACCCAATCCAAAAATGTGCATTTGAGATGAATACGTACTTCTCGAATGAAGAGATACAAATGGCAAATAAATACATGAAAAAAATACTCAGTGGTATTTTATATTTACAGAGTTTCTTATAGACATTATATGGTTATGACCTTGCTTTTTAATTCAATCTGAAATCTCTGCTTTTTAGTTGGGCTGTTTGGATAATTTATGTTTCTTGTGATTCTCGATGTGATTACTTAAATTGATCACCTTACTATTTTTTGTCCCATTAGTTCATTGTTGCCCTTTTTCTCTATTTCTGCCTTTTTTTGTATTAACTGAGTTTTAAAAATTATTCTATTTATCACCTTTGTTTGCTTAAACTGTTGTTTTAATAGTTAATTTAGGGTATGAAATGAAGGCCATTTTGTTAGCTAAGCAGTGAAATTTCTCTGCTGTATTACTGCCTCCTAAAACTTTTATAGTAATAACACTGTAATGCTCACTATGTTTCAGGTACTTTTAACACTTTAAATACATGTGCTCACATAATCCAACAATACTGCAAGGTGTGGACTCCCAGTTTACATAGCTGAAAACTGAGTCCTAAGGGGTACTATGATTCTTACTCAAGATTACATAGCTAGTACCTGATCGTGCCTGCATTAAATCTCTCTGTAGCGCTGGACCTATGAGTCAAGAAATTCATAGCGGCAATCTGAATTGATATTATTATAAGTACCTCCTTTGAAAATTTAGTTTTGTGTTATTGTTTTTGTAATTGTTCACAAACCTATTTGTGGCAGCTTAAGCATTAAGGATATCCTTGCATTTTTATTTTTATGTGATTTGGAAAATTGCCATACCACATGGCTCATTACTTGGCCCTCTCAGTCCCTGCAAAGTAATCCGTCAAATAGGAACCACGGCATTCATTGTTCTAAATATTCTTCTGCTGGCGGCTATGTTTAATTCCGTCGTCTTTGAGGTTCTTTCCCAACTTAGGAGTCTGAGTTTTTAAATTTTCCCTAGATTCAATCCCCGGTGCTGCAAAATAAATAAATAAATAAATAGGGCCGGGGATCTAGCTCAGCAGCCCAAGTGCCTGCCTGGCAGGCTCAAGGTCATGAGTTCAATCCATGGTGCTGAAAAAATAAATAAATAAATAAATAAATAAATAAATAAATAAATAAATGTATGTTACAATTTGTTCTTAACTTTTTAATGCAGTGTTTCCATTTAATAAGGGTGTACATTTTCTTTTTGTTAAGACGTTGCACTAAAATAATTAGATGGCTTGATGATTTCAGCTAAGGTGAATGTATGTTTAGCAGGTTGGTATGGAAGAGTGGGCCTCAGATGACTGCTGTTGTGAGTTGTCTGTGAGACCCTTTTGACAAGATGAGACAAAACCGTTATAAAAACACAAAAGATATTTGCTTTCTTCACCATGTTGACATTTGGACTGATGGTAAGAAGACTGATGGGTAAAACCACAGGTCGTTTAGCAGAAACACCAGATTGTACTAGTGGTTGTTATATTTCTCACCATGGTGCATGCACAGAGGGAGAAAAGGAAGTTTCATTTAACTGTCTGGATGAAACAGCTAATATCTATTAATTTCATTAAATAGTAACCCATGATTACATGTGTCTTTAACGTTCTATGTGATGAAAGAGGAAGTATCTATAAAGTACTTTGGCAAGCAAGTTATGGTGGCACATGCTTATAGTCCCAGCTCTCCAAGAAGCTGAGGCAGAAGGGTCCCAAATCCAAGGCCAGCCTGGGCTACCTAGCAGGACTCTGTCTCAAAGTAAAATTTCAAAAGGGCTAGAGATATGACTAAGTGGCAGAGCACTCCCCCTGCATGCACGAGGTCTAGGGTTCAGTTTTGAGTACTAGGAGAGGAAAAGAACTTCCACATATCGAAGTACAATGACTGTTGTGGGAAAGCCCTTGCTTGCTGCTTTGAGTTGTTAGCAACTCTGTGTGTGTGTGTGTGTGTGTGTGTGTGTGTGTGTGTGTGTGTTTGAAAGAACAACTGACAGATAGATAATGGTTACTTAGACTTGTATATTTGAAAGGCATTTTCTCAAAAATGAATCAGGTCAGCCTGTCACTGTAAGACATACAATTGACAGTACTTGTTGCCAATGCTAAGATTTATGAATTTACTTGAAAGTGAAAATTAGAATTTTGGAGAACTTGTATATGTTGCCATGAATATGACAGCTTCCCAATACTTAAAAACCATTCTGCTAAGTTGGTGATAATATTTGAAAATAGTATTTTTTAAATATTTTGCAAAGTGAAATGGATCAATATTTGCACAATCTATAAAACTCATTTCCTTTATAGCTGAATGTGGTGGCATATGCCTGTAATCCCAGCACTTGGGAGGCTGAGGCAGGAAGCAGAGGCCAACCTGGGCTACACAGTGAGTCAAGACCAGCCCAAACTACATATCAAGACTCTGTCTCAAAAAGCAAAACAAAATGAAAGAAATATATATGTATATGTTTATATATATAGCTAGTGCATCAACTACATAGCAACACTGTCTCAAAAAACAAAATAAAACATATATATATATAGCTAGTGCACAGTATTACAAAATAGTGCAGGAATAAAAGTACAAGTTGAATTGTAACTGAGTAGAAAATGTTTATTGATATGGTTTCCTGTTCTACATTGTATTATTTGTCAGGTTTTGGTATAATACTGGAAAGCAATATCCTTATTTATGTGAAAAGGCTACTAAAATACTCCTTCTTTCCCCAAATACATACTCTGTAAGACCATTTTCCTACATTCAACTAAAATAGCACCTCACCAATTCAGTTCAAAAGTAGATAATGAGAATGTGGCTATTTTTATCAACCCAGACATTAAAGAGATATTAAAGACACTTGCAAAAATGTAAAACAAGGCTACTTTTCTCATTGATCTTTTTTATTTTAGAAAGTACAGTCACTTTCGATTTTTAAAATATTAACAATAGTAACATACGAGTTATTTATTTTTTTATGAATTAAAATTAAATAGCTTTAAATTTCTCAGCTTTAGTTTCTAATATAGTATATGTTGGTAACTATAAACCACATAAATACTGTAAATGTTTTTGGCATCCTCGATAATTTTTAAGGCTATATGGAAAGGGATTCTGAGTCCTAATTATTTGAGGACCATTGGTGTAGGTCTCCCAGACCCCCTTGAGCCCTCTTTTCTACCTGCCTGTTTCAGTCCATGCTGGATGTTGATTCACATAGGCCATGATCTTCCCCTTCCTCCTTGGGTCAGTGCCTTGAGGAACACAGAGGTTGATGTGTGGGGAGGGGTGTATTTTGAAGCCTATGTTATTTTCTTCTTACAGTCCAAGTAGAGTTGAGGAGTGTAGGTATCTCTCCAATGCCTGACTGACCCCCATAATTGTGTCTGTTACCATAAAAGGTGAGATTTTCCACCTAGAGGAGAGAATGGCAGAAGTTGGCTAGCAGACTCAGAAGAAAACAAAGCAGTTATGCACTAGTGATAGCGATAAAAGACAGAGAAAAAGCATAAATTTCCAGGGTTTCCCAAGAGTTTCCAGTCCTTGAGTTCTGTGTGTGTCTCAGCATAGGTTTGGGTTCTTAGAGAGCCCAGTATCATAGTATGAAATACTATCTTTGCCGTTAGCCTACTTGAGTGAGTTTCTTTTACTTGCAACCACATTGAATCATTTATAGCTAATAAAGTAAGACACATGTGATCCATTATCAAACTCTGTAAAGTTTATGATGTGCTATACATTTTAGGGTCTGATTAGACTAAAAACACAAAGCCAAAGTTTCCTGGAAATGCAAAGATACTATTTCTAGATTGAAGTTTAAAAGGAGAATTACCACAGGCTACACATGGATTAATTATTATCTTCAAAGAATTAGAACTCTATCAAACATTCTTACCACAAAATTATGCTGAACAAAATTTAATCTTTCTGTGACTGTTCAAAAGAATTTAGAATCTCATAGTGCTCCAGGGACATTACCATTTTGTAAATTGCACAAAAAATTCTCATCATTTCAGCTTTCTGGTAGTTTAGATTCAGAATAAATGGGAATTTACTATAATACTTTGAATTATTAAGTTCTTGGGGAACTCAAAGTACTTCAAATATACATGCATTATATCACTTATCTTTCTCATGAAATTTACAAATGGAAACAGTAATGGGCGGATTCAGGATACAAAATCATGTTTCTTGAACTTTTAGTGAATGATTCTTCCCATTTGGCTATTCTGAATTGATACGAGTTCACCTTTCTATTTCAAAATATAGCTATATTAGCTAAAGATCAAATAGGGCCAAAGCAAGCAACAAGGAATTTGGGCTATAATTTTATTGTACTATTAATTATATAATGACTTAAGTGTAAGTTTCAACTCATAAATTTTCAAAGGAGCCTAGATATTGTAGCTTTTTCTCAAAAATGAAAAACTCAGACAATGGTTAAAAAAATCCAATATATTTATATTTACTTGTACATTGAACTAAAAATAAATAAAATGTTTTAATTAAGATTTTTAGCTCCGGTCCTCACTCTCACACTCAGTATAAGCTGGCTTTCTATTTATGGGTCATCTATAGCTAAATATAATATGTTTAATATATAAATGACCCTTTTGCTGCCCAAACTCCCTTCTAAATGTCTCTCTTCCTTAAAATGTAATTAGTTTCTTTCTGCTACTAAAAAATTTAATGCTCTCAGAAGCCAAAGCTTATTTCTGCATCTCCTGCTGTTTTGGAGTATCTGTACCTTCCTCCTGCCAGTTACCATAGATAATAAAGTGAACTACAAGAAGAAATTTTCCATTTAGAAAACATCAATTTGTACCAGGTCTAATCTAAAAGATTAATATGGAGCATGTGGTACATTCAATAGGAAAATGGCCTTTAAATATTAATACTAGATAAATACACTCTTGCTGCTATCTTTGATAATTTATAAGTCATATACTTCTAGAAGGAAGTAAACCGCTCTTTTATACTCTTACTCAGTAACATTATACAGCAACATGTAAAACAAGGCACCATTTTCCTATTCAGTTCTGACAAGAAGAAATGAAAAATGTGGATCCAGTTTCAACCTCATTGACTTCCAGCCTTGATTTGTGTTTTACCTGGTGCTTGATCCTAACTGGCGCTTTCCAAATTAAATGTATATTTCTCAGACCAATATCCTAAGTGCTAACGTTCCAACAGTCCAAATGTCGATTACCAAAACAAACATTTGTTTCTCTAGTAAGTGTTTTCACACAAAAGCATTTGATTCGCATAGTGCAGCAAACAAACATTTGCTCTAGGCGGTTAAGGCAGCCAAAAGTTCTTGCGGTGACATTTCACGAGCTGGCGGGCATCCCACCCTGGAGCAGGGCTTGCTGATGTCCGAGATGCTTGGGAACGCAGTTGCTGACCACCAGAATCCTTCGCAAGACACTGGGGCCCTTAAGACGCTTAAGCATTTTCAAAACGTATCTTTTAAGGAAATCTGCTTCTAGTTATGATGTTTCCATTAGAAAATGTCTTCATGTCTTCACAGGGCTTCATTTGCTCATAAAATTCAGCCTTTGATGTAATCACAGAACCAAATTCTTAGGAAAGTTCGCAAAGCCGGTTTTCACATAAAAACATTCTCACAGTTCAGGAGTTATTATTTATGCAGAGGCCCAGGAGAGTTCATTACATAAATAGTCCTATTACTGCATTAAAGTCTATTTTCTCTCCTGAACAAGATGTAGATTATTTGTGTAAATATATTTTTCTTAAGAGCACATCTACTTCTCTGTCAAGATACAGCTTCCACATAAAAATACTCTTGTTTTCCATATTATTTAAATGCTTTTGGAATGAATCAATATTTCTGAGGAAGTGATTTACTTAAATACATGTTCTCTAAAGTGCAGGGAAATTGATTCTTAACTTCTGCTCCAAAGACATAGTATCCTAGCAACTGGGTCAAGATTGATTCTTTGGCTAGTTCTAAACGGAGAACGCTCACTACCTCACTTAAAAGCAAACAAAGAGGAGTTCTTAGAGGAATGAACAAAAGAAAGAAAACACACACACACAAAAAATATCATTTAGAGTGTATTTAATACAACACACGTCAATTTAATCTCTGCCTAACTTGCAAGACTGTGTTGAACACCTTCCATGGGCTTGGTTCTCCGTTGCTGTTAATGAGATTGTGCAAGCAGAACAGACAGCAGGTTGAAATCCTTCTAATAACGGGGGATGTGGCATGAATTATGGACCAGTGCCTACAGAGGAAATAACTTCAAAATAGGAAAAAAAAATAGATGGGAGTCTAACCCAGGTTTGTCTGATGTGCAAATCCAGTGTAAACAATAATACCTTTACGTGGGAAGCCCAAAATATTTTTTGTCTTCAAGAAACTCTCTAATTGTGAAGAGTACATGCTAATAGAATTAGGGAGCCACTTGTGCAGGTAGATCTGCAAGTGTGAATAATACGAAATTAACAAAAGCTTGCAATTATTGAGCTTGACTTGGTGCCGGGGGCGGTGCTAAGAAGCTGACATCTGGGAAAGACGGAGCTTGGGGATGAATCTTGAAGCAGGTGGAGAGAAGGGGAAATCAAGGAGGGAGATTTCTTCTGCAGCAATACGACAGAGGCATGAGGTGGGGATGTGCTGAGACCTGACCAACCTGGGGAGCCAGCTTCTTGTTGGAGAGTAGCACTGGGCTTTTGGTGGGTCCAGATTATGGAGGACCCTGAGTTCCAGGCTGAGATGCAGAGTAGCGCAAGGAAGGAAATAGGGGCTCAACTGAGGTTGTTGAGTACTGGGGACAGTTTCCCTTATAATTTTTGGAACAAAGGGACTATGCGTTTTCTGCTGAAATAGCTTACAGCCACTGTGCTTCAAAATGTTTGCTGTGTACCCTGCTAACAGCAGCTTCAGAGTTTTCTCACTGACCACATCTTCAAACATTTTAATATTTGCTAACTTTATTTTTGCTATTGTCTATTTTTTTTTTTTTCTTGCGGCACCTGGGATTGAACTCACAACCTTGCACTTGCCAGGCAGGTGCTTAGGCCACTGAGCTAGATCCCCAGCTATCTTCTGTTTTTTTAACTTGCATTTCTAGCTTTCGAGATCTACTTAGATGTTCATTGTCCCATTTGCATTTATTTTTCTTTGACTTGCATATTTGCATCCACTTCATTTTCTAATTAAGTAGTTCAACTTTTTGTTATTTATAGAAGCTTTAAAATATACTATTATAAGTTCTCTCTATTTGTTTAGCATATATTTGCATTTTTCAGAGTATGCACTATCTTATAGCTTGGATTAAAGTATTTTTTTCATATAAAGTTTTTAATGTTATTTAGCTAAAGGTATAAGTCTTTATTTTAAAATGTAGGTTTCTTCTGCCTGAAAAGAAATGCCAAAATTTTAAAAATATTTCAATATTTTCTCCTACTACTAAAATTTTTGAAACTTTTATATTTACATACACATATATTTGATCCATCTGGAATATAATTTTGTTTAGGGGTAAAGCATGAATTTGTTTTCATTTTTGCTACTGATTTGAAATGCTGAATTTTCACTGCTAATTTTCTATGTATGATCTAATTTTGGTCTCTTGTATTTCTTTATGATGAGAAGGTACAACATTAGTTTAATTACTATCTTTTTATTTTAAAACTCCTGATTAACATAATGCAGTAGTAGAACATAGAGATAATATAATAAATAAGGGCAATACTTTACTTTTTTCTTGCACTAAGACATGTTACCCAATCACTGTACCTCAGTTTTTCCATCTTTAAGAGTAGATGTGAAGATGTGATGGATTTCTAGATATAGTAGTTATAACAGTACCTACCACAGAGTTAACATTTATAAAGATATCCACTGGCACTGTCATAATTTTCCCCCCAAATTTTCTTGCTTTCCCCACTCATTCTTTGGGTGATTTTTCAAGATATCTCTAAGAAAGCTGATCAAAGGATTCCCTAAGCATAGTTCCCTACCTGTGAAGACTTTTGATGCCAGAAAATTCTCCCCCCACAACCCCCGGCACATAGTAAGAACTCAATAAACAACAGTCACTCTTATAGTTCTAACTACTATTTCAGGAGCAGTAGTGCAGGGTTAATCATTCTCGCATAGTCTGTTCTCTTTTACTCTAATGGAGCTAAGAGGAGAGGGTAGAGGGAAAGCTGTGGCCAGGACATGGGGGAGGGAGAGGAAGGAATATCTCCTGTTAAATTCCTTTGGGGGATTTGCCAATGGGTCTCTCTTGCCTCTCTGATCATTCTCCTATGCTCCTTGCCTTTAAGGAACCTTTAAAGATAAGGATTAGAGGAGAGCTGTCCTATCTCTGCATCTCAGTCATGTGCTCAGAGCCCTGAAGAAGATCGTGCACCCAAGACCTGCATTAGGTAGGGACTGACATGGAGATAGTCATTAGCTGAAGACCTCAGAGGCCAGCAGGCAACACACATCAGTGATCACTGAACTTTGTGCTCAGAACTCTAATTTTTTTTTTTTACGAACTGTGTCAGATTTTAGGTTAACATCTAAAATTTTTAATCATAAGCTCAGTGATTTTTAAAAGATAGAGGTTTACAGTAAAAAGTGAATCATCTTAGTGGTAAAAGTTTGTATCACTCTGTATAGTATTTAAACCCATAGCAATTTCTTTCTTAGTACAAGCTATTGAACTCAGGGCTTCGTGAATGCTAGGAAAGCACCCTACCACTGAGCTACATGCCCAGCCCGTTTTATATTTCATTTAGAGACAGGATCTCCACTAAGGCCTCCACACAGGCCTTGAACTGATCTTTCTGCCTCAGCCTCCCAAGTAGCTGGGATTATAGGCATATGCCACCATACCTGATCCCCAAAGCAATTTGCTGTCACCATCCACCATGAAAAGCACAAACACACAAACAAGTTTTTATCTGATACATAGAAATTTTACTTTTTTTCTTCACGAACTTACATTTTAATTTCTCTTACCTTAAAAAATCATATTCTAATACTGTTTGCTTTTAGGTGTTTTTTCCTTTACCTCATCAGACTTTTTTGGTGACATAAATAAAAATACAAATTGAAATTTTATTTCCTGTGACCATAAAGAAATAGGTGTTCACAAAATTTATGTTCTGGAAAAATTGATCAAAACAAACTAAATATACTTTTAACATTTTATGAGTAATACTTAAACATAAATTAGAATTTTATTAAAATGCATACCTACATAAGATGGATACAGTTTTATTATTTCAATTAGTTCATGCATGCATGGGTGGATATTAATGCTAGAAAAAGATGGGATTCAGCACCAACTTTGTTCCTATTTTTGACATTTATAGCTATAGAAAAATTGGAATATAAGAATAAGTAAATTGGAGGTATAGATGTAGCTCAGTTGTAGAGTGCTTACCAAGTGTGAGTGAAACCCTAGGTTCCAACCACAGTGCCACCACCATAAAAAGAAAAGAAAAATAAATAAACAAAAGGAATTGTTTTGTTACACCAGCACTTTGAATGACCTAATTGTCACCCAGAAAATAGTAACACCCTGAGACACCGCACCATAGTAAGACCTGAGACGGGCAGAGGGTGTGCAGTTTCTTTGGTTTGCAGGTTGGGTTCTTGAGAAGCAGAACGTGGAGAAAGATGTTTAGTAGGGTTCAAAATCTGTGAAGAGAAAGGACACAAAACAGGCCGGGACACAGAAGATACTGGTGCACACTTGACCAACCCACATGAGATTTACCATCTCTCCTGCAGAGCTGTCAGTCAGGTTCTCCAGAGACACAGAACCCATAGGATGTAAATGTACACAACAGGTTTATTTTAAAGAACTGGCTCACATAATTGTGAGACCTGACAGCCCCAAACTCTGCAGGGCCCACTGGCAAGTTGGAAACTCACAGAAATTAATGCTGTAGGCTTGAGGTAAACATCCTTTTCCTGAAAACCTTAGTGTGTGCTTTTAGAAACTTTCAACTGGTTGAACAAACTCTGCCCACATTAAAAAAAAAATTAAAGTCTACCAATTGTGGATGTTCACATCTGCAAAATAACCTTCAGAGTACCACCTCGATTAGTGTTTAAGGAACTGGTTCCTGGAGCCAGACATGATGACCTATTACTGAAGAAACTGAGAAGGAGCCATCCAGGTTACCTGGCTTAATAGCACCTCACAGTTCAAAGGTGGAAAATGAGGCTCAGAAAGCGAAGGTCACAGTAAAAGCCATGCACAAACCTCACAGTGTGGTACTATTTCCACTCTTCTACCCTCAAATGACTCAATATCTTAAGACCAGAAACAGCGTTTCCCAGCACAGGAATCTCCCTCTGAGGTCATATGGACCAACTCCCTTATTTTACCACAAAATCTAGAGATTCTAAGCTGTGACAAATGTGATTCTTGGAGAAGAGTATTTTTCACCACGTGTCTTTGCCTTTCATCCAAGATGGAGATGATTGTACTCCAACTGGGCCATGTGAAGCTGTTTTGTTTTGTTTTGTTTTGTATTTTCTGATATCTTCTTTCATAGGAATTAATTTCCATATCATAGACTTCCCATAAATGTGTAATGGTCAACCAAACAAGACCAAAACCAGTATGCGTAATCGAAAGCTGAATTAATAGGATGCTAACCAATGCTCTTTCTGAACATTTTGTGGACATTTACTAGTTATATTTCTAGAGAAGCAAGAACAAGAAGTAAGCAGCTCCTTTTTGGATAATTTTTTGAACTCTTCCCTTTCTGCAATGTCAGTTGTTCTCTCCGAAGACCACAGGAGTGACTGGCTCTACTTTAGTAGCTTGTAACAAAGAAAATTCCAACTTTGATCAGTTTTATGTCACAGCATATGCATCGCTGGGGTTACTCAGATAAGTCATATTTTCAGATCACTTTCTCCCAACATATGCTTCAAACTCAGCCCATCGTAGTTATGGATCAGAAAGAAGAGCCTCTGTAGTTTCGCCTTTCCATTTTCCAAGTGTGGATGTAATTCAACCTAATATGCATGTTTACAACCCCAGCATGTTCAAAGATAATGAAAGGCACATTAGAGTTTTAAAGGGTGGCCAGTATGAGGCAGAGGAAGAGGAGGAGAGCCAGAATTGTTTCTGATTCCCAGTCAAGATGAGAGAAGGGAGTGAGCATATGGGAAGAATATGGGTAAGCAAATCCTTCCATTTTCTAAAAGGAAAGCTTCTGTGATGAAGCTTTAACTTTCATTTCCAACAGAATTTGGACATTTCTCATATATTCTGTTTACTATTTTAGGAGGGCTTAAAAACAAGCTTTGTTTTGTTT
>RJWT010045312.1:0-11650 GCA_004365215.1 Cuniculus paca
AAACAAAGCTGCTTTGGGAAAGAATCATGTCCTGTCAGATGAGTAAACTCAGCTGACTGCACTGCAGATAGCCATATCCTGGGTCAGGCAGAGCTTTTCTAAGCAATCTGGCAGCCCTTTTTAGTAATAAGTGGTAAATCATTCTGACATTCCTTGCTATTCAAAGCATTAATTATGTTGAATTTCTTCTGGGGTCTGGATCAAGTGTAATTCTATAGGAATTCTACTGTAATCTAGTATTGATTAATCTCTGTTTTATATAGAGTAGTGCCAGAAACATTTCTCTGCAATTTGTTTGCATGTATGTCAGTCATTAGCTTTGTTAGTATCTACCATAATTTTAGCTGAGGAACTGTTTCTCTCTCTCCCTCTCTGTGTGTCTCTGTCACTCTGTCTCTGTCTCTGTCTCTGTCTCTGTCTCTGTCTCTGTCTCTCTCTCTCTCTCCCTCTCTCTCCTCTTAGTGTTAGAAATGGTCATTTTTCCTGGCATGGGAACTAGGTCAGCTCACAAGTTAAGGAGGATCTTGTTCCATTAGAGCATTATGAAAAGTGAGGAGTTAAAAAAATTTCACTGGGATCCAAATTCCACCTCTGTTACTTCTGTGTAAGTTGTCTGAGTTCAGTTTATTCTTCTGAAAAATGCATATTATCACACTTCCTTTTACTACAAATATTGTGAAGATGAAACAATAATCAGCTCTCTAGTGATGAAAGAGGATGGCTAGGAGGGCTTGAATTTGATGGGAATAGATGGTTTTCGGTCAGTGACAACCACAAAAGTCTTTATTTCAAGACATATGGTGTCAGGATAGATCACTGTTAGTGTCACTTCCAACCAGAAGATTTTGAGTATTTGCAGTATAAACCATGTACCGGCTCTAGGAAACACCTGCCTGCCTCTTGGCTCTTCCCAGAGTATGCCTAAGCAATAATAGAGGGTCAACAGCTGAGCTTCTTGGCTTTTCAGTGGTAAATAATGAATGTTGCTCCAGCTGCCAGCACACTCTGAAACCTTCTGTTTCGAGATGCAGAAGGAAGCGGGGGAGGCACCAATAAAAAATACCGAATATGCATTTATCTGATCCATCATCTTTAAATATCTCCCTTCAGATTTCAAAAAAGGTAACTCTATCCTCTCTCCTGGCTGGATCTCTACATCCTGCCATGAAACTGGACTGTTAGCTCGAGATTTTGACCTGGCATAAAAAGCAGTATATTTTTATGACCTGGTAACAGTCACATTTCTACACCATAAAATATTAAAGAAGGCACGATAGTGCCTTTAAAATCTTTGAGGCAGGTGCTATCAAAATGTGCCCCTTTATTATTTATTTGACTGTTTCTGTATAGTGAGGCTTAAATGCTTTTTGGGCCGAATAATTAAATTCCATTATGGAAAGTGGAGATTATTGGCAAAATGTACTCACTGCTGCTATTAGACCCTTGAGTCCCCAGGGAAACTGCATGGAGGGAATATAAAAATCTGGCTATGTTTATATGTAAGATATGCAGTGTGACATATATTGAGCCCACAGGAATGATGTTACATAAGAAGCCAAATGTGGAGGGAACTGTTAGCCTGTAATCTCTTATAGCAGGATCTGTATACCAGGCCAGTGGGTGAAATCTATAAATCTGGTGCTATTCTCCTATTGTAAATGGTTAAAGAAAAACCAAAACAAGAATGATATTTTGTGTCATGAGAAAAGTATATGAAGTTAAAATTCCATTGTCCATAAAAAGATTTAATGGGTACATAGCCCTACCCATATATTTACATATGACCTGTGACTGTGTCTGGAGAGGACAAGTTGAGTGCTTGCAACAGAGACCATACGGCTTCCAAGCCAAGCATATTTCCCATCTGGCCCTTTACAGGAAAAGTTTGCTGACCCCTATGCTACAGGAATTTGAACGAGGGTTTTGGAAAGGACATAGCACTGGAGCTAAATGAGTTCAAGTTCATTTATGGAATTGATACATTTAGATATTGACTCTTAGTGGTGATTCACCTGATTATTTTCTGAAACAAACAAGCTAAGAGAAGAGAACAAGCACACTCTAAATAGTTTTTGCATCCCATAATCTGTTCCTGGGGTTATCATTTTCCACTGGTGTCACCACTGGTGACATCATATTCCTCCACCTGCAGTACCTTCTATGTCTTCCATTCACTATCTCCACTGCTGCCATTGGAGTCCAAGGTATGACCATCTCATCTGGTCTTTAGGGAAAGCTTTCTACCTAGTCTATTTCAGTTCATGTCCAAGTGATTGATGTTCATCCTGTTTAAAGCATCCTGCAGTGATGCTTTAAAAAAGCAAACGGAGTTTTGCATGAGTATATTCTCTATTTCGTTCAAGTCTGTGCTCAAATGACATCCTCTAGGAAAAGTGTTTTTTGCCCATTCATTGTAGAGTAGCCCCCACCTCATTCCATTTCCATTTATTTATTTTTTTCTCCTTTTTATTGCTGTCCTAGCACTTATCATTGTCTTCTGTTTTCTGGGTTGGTTTACTGTTTACACTTTGTTTCTCATACCAGAAAGGAAGTTCCTTAAGAGTAGGTACCTTAAAGTATACAGTTTTGTGTAAAAAGAGTTAAGTATAATTAAAAGTATATATAAATCTCAAAGAATGTATAAAAAATAATAATTGTTTTTGAGAAGGTAGCAGTAGAAAATGGAGTGGAGTGAATATTTCCATTGTATATATTTAAATTTATTTTTTCTTAACTTTCATACCCTGTAAATATATTAGCTATTCTCAAACATTAAAAAACAAAACAGAAACCTTGTGTGACATTTAAGATAGTCCAATACCTCCATGACACTATCTCCCATACACATGCTCTTCTTGCACTGTGACCCACTTCATGCCATCACAAGATGGGTCTATTTTCATTCCCTTGAAGCCAGACAGGTCAGTAAGTAAGCAGAAGTGGTCTATGAGAGTTCTGAAGGTCAATCATACAAGGTAAGCCAGATTCTATCTGGTCGTCTTGGGATATGTGTTCATACAGCCTAGCCGCCATGTTAGGAGGAGACCAAGGCCACAGGATAGGGCATTTCAGTCAGTATTCCAGCTGAGATCTCAGCTAGTTAACAACCAGCCACTGAGTTAAGATGTCGTTGTTTGAGGTGGCCCTGGCTGCAGCCACCATCTCACTGCCACTGACTGAGACACCCAGACCAAGATCTGCTTTGTTGAGCCCAAGAAAATCCGAGAATATGAGAGATAAAAATAAATAGATTGTTCTGTTAAAAAAGAGTAGGTGCCTTGACTGTCAGATTTACTGGGATATTTCCAACATCTCGCATGAGTGCATAAGTGAAGTTCATTGAGTGAATGTATGAATGGATCAGTCTTCTTGACACAAATCCTTGTAGTACCAGGATTATATTCTGCCTGCCTGCTTCCCCAAGGATCTGGAGACTTTTTAAATTTCCATGTCCTTGCTCTCAAGGAGACCTGTGGCTAGTAGGAGGAACAGACGTTGAACACATTTTGGCATTCAAATTTCCTGCCATCTGTACTCTTCCTCCTGGACCTCTTCCTCTTGTAACCCTAACCTGGTTATTTTCACTAGTCCACTGAAGGTTGGGAAAAGCTTGCTGTCTTTAGCAGACACTGTCAGGCTCTGTCAGATCTCCTTGGGGTCATCTCATGCTCCTTTTCCTGGTTGCTTTGCTTCTATGATTTGCCCCATCACTGTCGGTAAAGGACGCACTTCCATGGCTGGAGTAGTTTTCCTCAAACTCCCAGAGAGCTAGAAATGACTGGGTTTTATCCACTAGAGGCTGTTTTTAGTGAATAGCTAACAGACTTGTGCAGGAGTTTGAAAGCCAATTTCAAGCTCGAAGGTACACAACCTGTACTCCAGGCTTTCCTATGGGATCAGCTGAAGTTACTCTTCATGGGAATTGGCCAGAAACCAAGTGTGTTTCCCTCCTCCCTCTTCCTGCATGTTCCTTACTACTTTCTCCTGTAGGCACTTTTTTAAAAAACAAATCACTTCCCCGCAGATGTTCCCCTTGGGTCTGGTCATGAGGAATTCCACCTAGCACCCATGTTTCCACATTTTAGCGTGCTACACATACATGTAATTTGAAGAAAGAATACAATGGGAATAGCAGCCACTGCGGCAAGGCCCAAGTCTAATACAGCTCTTTGATGAGTAGGTGGTAGGACATACAAGGCAAAAGGATTTGGAAGAGTCCATTAAAGTAAACCCTGTAGGCAATTAGCCATTTTATAATATATTGTGCTTACTTTTAGTAAAGGAATCAGATAAAAAGAGGAATCTAGGAATGTTCTTACATGAGTAGTTGGTGTGAAAAAAGTGTAAGCACGTATTCAGTTTTAAAGCCTGTCTAAGCAAGGTACATGGAGGGAAAAAGGATGATTTTACATAAAAAGTTCCATTATAAGGTCCATTTTCACAGATGTGCTCAAGTCCCCTGAAGCTATTACCAAAATGCTACCAATCCTTTTATACAGCACATGCTGACAGCTTATTTAAGATCATCATGCCCCAAAATGACATGGGTTTTGTCCTCTACCAGATGGCTTAATTAGTCAAGATTCTGAAAAAGCTAACTGGAAAATTCTTTTATCCTCATTTGTTCAAGTCTGCCAATGATTCAAAGTCGGGTGGGGACTCTAAGAGCAACTACCCAGCCCCAAGATTTTAGGGTTATTACTTTTTGATGGGCTCCTGAAAGGGTGGAGGAGGCCGACAACGTGGTTTAGACACTGGACTATGCCAGCACCAGGAGAAAATGGGGAGGAGAGCTTTCATTCTGTTAGACAGTTTGGGATGAACAACCTGTTAAAAAGTGGTAATGGGAGAATACTTTCCAGGGTTGCTCTATCATGACACTCACGAAGGTATGCAGTCATGTTGCCTTTTATTCTCTAGTATCTTGGTGCTACCTGGATGCCTTTATTTGAGTGATGCATGGAATTAGTTCCACATTTCTTCCCTTGCAATTAGCATATTAATGTGGCAGATTGATAATGCTAGAAGGATGGATGCTTGAATACGCAGGCAGTTTTCTTGAGGGCTCCCATGAACTGCCTCTTTCTCCAGTGATCCTCAGCATGTTCACACTAAGTTACAGGACATAAAATATAAAAAGGCAGCATTGAGTTTAACCTCCTCATTTCACCTGGAGGAAGACTACAGCTTAAATGGATGCCATCCCTTGATTCAAGGGAAACCTGTTGGAGCCATAAGCCAGAGGCTGAATGTGTGAAGCAGGTTTTTGTTATACTCTCATATTTTAAGGAGGCAACATGATGGTGTGAGAAAATCTGTCCTTTTTAGTCAATAGACCTGGGTTGAAATCTTAATTTTCCTAGCAGGTATAAATTGGGGGCAAAGTCCTTGAACATTGGTTTCTTTAGTTTTAAAAATTGAGAAAGGAATAACTTCTTGGCAGGTAATTAAACTTTAAAACAGTCTGTAGAAAGGACTTACAGAATTGGCCTATAACAAAAGTGATACAACTGTTTGTTCTTTCTTTTTTGCCCTAGCTAATTGATGGCAAATCGAGTTAATGGCAAAACTGATCTCCAGTTCTTCTGGTTTCTGGGTTAACATTTCTTCTATTTCATGTTTACTGATTCCTTGATTCTTACATGTACTGGAAGATTTTCTTTGTATGATTGGATTGATGAACAGCATTGTCTGACTGTAAACTTTTGAAAATTAGGAGTATAAGATCAGTATTAAAAATTACTGCCTGTCAACACTTATAGAATGTAGTCAGATTTTCAAGAAGAAAATGAGGAATCGGGGTGGTTTAGTTCAGATGTAGACTAACAAAGTATGGTTGGTAATGGTAGGATTTATCGATTATTTAATACATTCAACATATATTTATTGAGTAGCTGCATTAATTGAACACCAGAAGAGACTCAGGAGAATAGAGCAGTTATGGTCATCTGTTCTCACTAACTTAGTCAGTGAGTGGAGTCAAGGAAGACTCCACTCTTTAATAAACTACTCTTTAATAAACCTGACTCATCTGTACTCCCTTTTGGTTGCAAAAAAACTCACTAGAGATAATAAAAGCCAGAAACATTGCTTTAGAAAAACTTGGGAAAATCACTTGATGGCAGAGAAATAATCATTTATAAGAGGAAAGAAGGAAGTTTTGGCAATATTTCCAACTTTTGAAGTTAGAAAACACTCATTTCCACAGATTCTTTTAGCAATAGGGTGGAGTAATGCTCTATCAATGAACAGTTACCAAGTACCATTTCTTGGGCTAAGTACTCTAAATGTATTTCCTCACTCTTCACAAAGTCGAGGGTAGGTTTTAATATACCCTCAGTTTTTTACAGATGAAAGAATTGGGTTGCTAAGAGAGGTTGCAAAAAAAAAATTCCAGAATCAGCCACAGGGTCCAGATTCAGGCAGCATGACTTCCAGGGGCCAGAACATTACACTACTTCCAGCCCTGGTTGGAGTGAGACACAGCTGGCAGGACCAGCACTGTGACCTACAACTATGTACATTGGGACAATTACTGAATATCCTTGTAACTTTATCTCAGGGTTGTGCAAAGAATCATATGAGATAATATTAATAAAAGTATGTGATTAATCTGCCAGTCAGGTAGGATGATCATCTGTCTTGATTTTCTAGGGATTTTTCCATTTTTACTATTCGAAATCTTGCAACCTCAGATACCCCTCTGTTCTGGGCAACTTGGGACAGTTGGTCATTTCCATGCAAGTCCCACTCCATCTAGAAAAATATCTGAGCAAAGTGCTAATAGATTTTGGAAAACAGGAAGCAGCTCCAGGAGGCAAATGAATTTCAGCTGGAGTCTGAGGTCGCTGTCAACTGTTGTGGGCTGAAAGGCGTAAGGGAAAGTCTCTCTGATAACGCCTGTGAGAAAAATGGGGGAGTTAGAACAAAGTTTGGGAAACAGGATGCTTGCCAAGCTCTGGTGCTAATGTTTTGTGTCTGTATGCCTTTATACAGAGCCTCTATAGAGGTGCTCAGAAAGAGCCTGGGGGTGAGTATTGAGTTCAAGGGCAGAAAGAGGGAGAGGGTCCGCTGGCAAACTTTTGGCATTTGAGTATACAGCTTTTCCTGTTTCCTCTTTTGTAGGACACATTTTGGTGGATTTGAATTTTCTTCTTCCATTGACTGACTACATGATACTGGGCAGCAGTCTATTTCACCTCTTTCATCTGCAGTCACTGCTTTTAATCTCCTGAAATATGGTTAGGATTGAATAAGAAATCATCTTGGCATGAAGGAAACATTCAATGATTATTGGTTACTGTTATTCACCAATGATTATTGGTGTCACTACTACTATCATTATTAGTACTATTATTCCTACTATTTTTATTAATTATTGTATTAGCATAGGGTTATCTGATTTTGCAAATAGAAATACAGGATGCCCAATTAAATGCAAATTTTAGATAAACAATAAATATTGCTCAGGACATAGATACACTAAAACCTATTTATTGATTACTTGAAATTCAAATTTACCTCTCATTCTGCATTTTATATGGCAAATCTATGCTAAGATAACTAACCATTCTAATTATTCCAGGTCTGAAGAATCCCAGGACACAATACTTTTAGTCTAAACTTTCAGTAAATGGGCACAATTGGTGACCTTGTTAAGGTAGCAGTCTAGTAGATTTTTAGGAGATCACTTTTGAAAACTCAAATGACAGTTATAGGCACTTTCCCCTAAACATTCACATGCCCACGTGAATGCAATCTTTTGCATACATGAATTCAGTGCCTTGCTCTTTGAAGCCTGTCCACAAATTCCTGGTTAAGAAGATAGGCTCTGAAAAATCATCCAGGCCTATCAATTGTGTAATCTGATGTCACAGGAGCGGTTACACAGTTAATGAAAAAAAAGATTAAATCAGAACATCATAAGAAACACATTTATACATTTTATTTTAACCTAAGACACATGAAATATGTGTTCATTTACTTATCATTTGATGTCTGGCCAAGGTCTTTTTCTAGCAAGTGTCTGTGATTGGAATACCTGATCTTTCTTATGCCTGGCATTTTATGATGTAGTATCTGTGAATTCTAGTTTTTGTGTTTTCTTTTTTTTAAATTGCAGCACTGATATTAAAAAAAACCTTGAGAAGCAATCTCAGTAAAGAATCCTACCAGAGGTTTACTACTCTCCCCTTATCTTTTATAGTCTTCTTTTTAAAGATCGAATCTGACAATAATTTCCCTAAATGTACTTTATCAAATATGTACAAGAATTCAACTGAGTTTTGGTAGAAATGACAGCTGCATTTTTGTACTTATATTTTGTTTATAGTGTCTGTTCATAATCACAATAGCAGCACAAGTGCCACAAGTAAGGTAGGTGATAATCAGTGTTGGGGTATCTATAGCATGGATTTACCCACTAGGTGAGTAAGTAGAGGTCATGGAGTGTGGCATTTAATGCAGCTTCCTGGAGAGCATGTGTTGTCTTCTCTTTGAAATCCCCAATGAAATTCTCAATCTTCACTTTTAGCTTTATGAGTGGATTCTTTTTTTTTTTTTTTTTTTTTTCGGCACTGGGGATTGAACTCACCACCTTGCACTTGCCAGGCAGGCGCTTAGGCCATTGAGCTAGATCCCCGGCCCCTTATGAGTGGATTCTTTCTGGGGCAGTCTGATGAGGGGGCCAAACTTCAGCTCTGCATTCAGTGGGCAGCAGAGATAGTCCCCTGCACTTGGCAGCCAGAAAGAAAAGAGGTGGAGATACGGAATAAATTCTGGGAAATTACAGGAATCTTGGGGAGATAATAGATCTTCTACCCTACCACAAGAATGGGAGCTTTGAGGCAACCCTACTTTGATTTCAAAGGTCAAGAAGTCCCAGATGACATGATAATGAAATAAATGTACTCAAGGAGCTTACATGTTAATAACAAAAGTACTCTATGACTTTCCATAGATACGTGCACATCATGGGAGGATAAAATAGAGGTGACTTTCTAAGTGGCATGTTCTGTGGGCCCTGGATTCTCTCCATAGGCCATTGGTTGTTCGCTCTCTTTTGCCTTCTCTGCAGTCTCTGTAAGCCCATGGCTTGACCTACAGTGGAGAAAGCTGCAGTACATGCTGGATGGCGTGTGATTGCCTCTCTCAGTGAAGCTCATGTCCTCCCATGCTTATGGAATGCCTTACAGTTTATAACTGAACCACAGTTCCAGGTCTGCCCATTTCACACCAAATATTGAGGCCCATGCTCATTCTTGGGGGTATTAAAACTTGGTAAAAATGCAGATTTGGTTAAGTGGTATTGGAAGGGACCTCTGTCCACCCAGAGTACTTTAGAAGGAATTAAATTTGCAGATTAGTGAGAAGAAAGCAGAGTTTTGAGTGAAGGGAACATCCTGCAGATTTAGAGTGGCAGCAGGAGTACTAAAGGATCAGAGTGCATGAGGTTACTCAAGAGAGAAAATAGTTAACTTTGGGAACTTGTGCCTCAAAAGGACAGCACGAAACGTTGGATGCCTAGTTGGGAGGGTATGTTCTAACATGTCAAAAAAGTAACAGAATGCTGGGGGAAAAAAAACCCTTAGTCTTTATGATTTTGTACAATGGCTCTGGCCCAACCACTTGTCTCCGTTGACTGGCCTCATTTGGGTGATTTTTCCTTTGTGCTTAGTGCCTTCTTATTCTCTGTGACAGCCAATAACTGGCATTACAAAATTCCTTTCATATATACCTGATGCATATCAGCTTCCATTTTCCTTGAACACAAGGAAGTTCTGGTTCTCCCATATGAGCAGTCAAGGGCAAATCTGTATTTATATTGGATTGGGCAGAGTCTCGAATGGCCACGTGCTGGCACTGTGTCCTACGTTTTATTTGATGTATGTTCTATAGATGAAATCACCAGGCAGATGTTGGTTTAGTTGGTTTCATTATTCAGGTTCTGAATTCCCAGAGAGCCTGGGCTGTTTTTCATTAATAATAAGAATTACTATTTGGACAGCTCACCCTTAGATGAGTTCTTACTATAAGCAGATACTGAACTGGACATTTTTCCATGCATTAGCTCACTGGATCTTCTCAACAAAACTATAAGGTGGGGACTGTTATTTTAAGGAAATAAAGACTTTCTAAGATTAATATAAGAAGGTTGATAAGGACAGAGCTAGGATTTGAACTTTGTTTCTCTGATGTTAAAGCTAGTACATTTGATGACCATGTGAAAACATTGCCTCTTGAGCACCAAGAGAGTCTACATTTGTACTCTTTGTTCTAGAAAGATCACAGGGAATATCTTGCCACCCCCTTCTGCAGACTTGCCTGAACTGAACTCCTATTGTCAGCTAAGAAGCATTCAATTGGGCTTCATCCAATATGTGAGGGATATAGGAATCACTCCATCTTGGAATCGCAGTGTCCAGGACAAAGCAACAGTCAGAAATTTCCAAACCTTCCAACACTAAAAAGACACTAAATAGACCAGGTGTTTTTAGGCCAAGCCTGTGGCAGCCATAGGAACAATGCAAGGAGAGGTCATCTGAGAAAACTCACCCAGAAATATGAAAGGAAGTAGAGCAAAATTTATGATAGAAAAATTTTTTTTCAGGGGGTATGCTTGTGACTTCCTGAAATATTTTGAAATTCAAGTAACTTTCAATCTCAAGAAATATTATGCTCTTTTTTCCTTTAAAACAATCTAAGACCCCTTTACCTACAACTAGAAGTTCAGTCTTCTTAGTGCTTGGGACCATCTCTTCCCCCATCCTCGGGAGGGTTAAGGGAGTCTGCAGCAGTCAGGAGGAACCCAAGGCAGAGGCTATGAGTGTACCTTGGTCACCGAGATACCCATTAACACAGTCCAAATGCTGTGATTTCTGCCTTGTTGCTTTTGTGCCACAACTGAAACAAACAAACAAACAAACAAACAAACAAGCTCATTGTCAGCCAGGTGTGGTGGTGCATGCCCATAACCCCTGTACTCTGGGAGGCAGAGGCAGGAAGATTACATGTTTGAGCCCAGCCCAGGCCACTCATCATCTTAATAAAACCCTGTCTCAAAATAAAAGTTAGAAAGTGGCTGTTAGATGCAGTTCAGTGCAAAGGGAGTGAGGGAATCATTGTCAAAACAGAAAACTGCACACCATTCCTCGCTGAAGTCTTTCCATCTCTCTGGAATGGCCACCAATCAGTCCCCTTGGTCTCTTCTTAGTTTTGAGAGAATTTTTCTTTGTGTTTCTATTAGAGAAATTTCTAGTTTTCAATCCTGTGCTATCAGGACTCCAGGCACCCATAGAAAGGATTTCTATGGAAGAAGGAAATTTTTTCCTCTCCTATGCTATGTTTCAGCAGTGGTGTGGTCTAAGGCCTCAAGAGCTATAAAGAGGAATTGGTTGCTTTCCATTTCTTCACCCTACCTCTTCCTATTGACATTGGAAGGGTCCTTGTGACAGTTCTAAAAGCTCTAGACTCAAATGCTCCTTACTGCTAGCAGACCCAGAGAAAAATATGATGCCTCTCTCCCATCAGCCCCCCAAAGCATTTATGATCCTTTGTTTAGTTACTGTTTCTGTTGATGATACAAAACACCCGACACCCAAAGCTAAAGGAAGAAAGTCTATTTTGCACATAGTATGTAGAAGTTTCAGTC
>RJWT010045313.1:0-11646 GCA_004365215.1 Cuniculus paca
ATTTCCCTCTCCAAGGACATGTTTGCTCCTAGGAGGAAGCATGGCTGGGCTGGAAGGTACAAGGGCCAGGTAGAGTCAATATCAAGTTAAAATTGAATACACATCCTAGCTCCCTAAGTCACAGGCAGCAAAGCTGACACTATTGATGGGTCCCACCCTCATTTGGTGCCTTTCCTCTTTTTTTTTTTTTTTTTTTTTGCGGCACCGGGGATTGAACTCACGACCTTGTGCATGCCAGGCAGGAGCTTAGGCCACTGAGCTAGATCCCCAGCCCTTATCTTTTTGAGACAGGGTCTCCCTATGCTGTTCAGGCTGGCCTTGAGTTCACTTTGTAGCCCAGACTGGTCTCAAACTCAGAATGATCCTCCTGTCTCAGCCTCCTGAGTGCTGGGATTACAGGCGTGAGCCACCATGCCCAGCTTTTCCTTTCTATAGTTCTTGTCTTTCTGCTCCCCACACATTCTCCTCTGTGCTTCCTGGAAGGAAGAGACCTATGCTCTAGCCCTTTAATAACTCCAATTCTATTAAAACTTATTTGTCCTGTGTCCCAGCCCATTCATTCTTGTTAGGTGACAGCCAGATTGCCAGTTTAGGAAAACTTCACCAATGTGTTGGTGCATACATTCTCCCAGGCAACTGTGTGCTTTTGGGCATGGTCTTCAGAAAATAGCTATAATGATGGAATTTCAGGCCCATGTGACACTTGGCATGATATAGATTTGAATGACAGTTGTTTATAATTTTCCTTAAATCATATTATGGTGATAGCCTCCCATCATGTCTATGGTAAAGGCCAATGTTGTCCATAATCTAAGGTTTGTGGGTAGTTTGGAGGGACACAAAACTCTGCTTCTTTATTTCCAGATCTTGAAAAATAAAAGTAAATTGGAAAGAGACTAGATTTTTCCAGGCAAGAAGATAATACATGAATTTACCAGTTTGGGCTTCTGATTTGTTTTGACCATAGTAATCATTTGTCCCATAACTATATCCCATAGTGTCCTGCAGGCCTCAACACTCATAACTATAATAGTTTTCATTTATAGGAGATTCCTGTATGCCAGATGCTTTATACCAAATTTCATGAGGAAATGTAATCTCAGAAAAGTTAAGTCACCTGCCCAAGGTCACATGGCTGGGTTTGAACCCTGGTTGCATGTTTTTCTATCTGCTGAGTTTTAACACTTCCAAATCATGCTTCACGGTTAGATAAATGGCAGATAATTATGGAAATGAAATGGATTTTTTTTCCTCTGAAATATCCTCTGGGCATGCAGAGGGGGTGCTCCACAAGGCACTTCTGCACTGGCTCCCACTGTGGCTGACCCAGGTGTACATATATGATAGGAATTTTCATCTCCCTGAATTCAATTTTATTGAAGACCCCTGTGATTTTTCAGCATGATCACTGCCCTCATCAGAATTCACCTCTTTCCCAAGATGAGGAATATACCCATAATTGCAGGCCCCTGGTTTCTAGGGGGTCCTTGAGTTCCCACTCCCTCCAGCAGAGTCCAGTTTTCCTATAAGGGTTGGTTTGTGAAACTCAGTATCTAGAGATTGATCTTCAGAGCCCCTCATCGCCCTGAGCATCCCCACTAAGCACTACTTTTCTGGCTGTACCCTTGTTTGATAAAGTATCCCAGTGGTGCTTTTGCATTTTAAAGGATGTGATCTGCAGAGGGCTGTACTTAACAACATGTGTTCTAATGGTGGAACTTGAGGCATTTCAGTGGCAGGATAATTGGGGAGGGGGAAACAGAGCCTTCCCAGGGGCTTTAAACTGCTTCACTGCATAAGGCTGATCCTGCATCTCATTATCCATTAACTTCAGATGAAAGCTACAGAATTGGATCCCTTTATTCTGATATTTGAAACTAAGCAGACAGTGGGCTGATTTCACCTGTCTGCGGGCATCATGCAGACATCCTCCCTGTTTTCCTGCCCCATGTTTTCTCTGCCTCTCTCCCCTCAGGGGCAGGGTCCTTGAGGGAAACACCTCCCCATGATGTGTCTGCAGGGGTCCAGTGGAAAAGGTTGAGTTGTCAAATGAGGAGACACTACAGCAAACATCCCCACTCCCCGCCCCCCACCAACTCTGGAATGAAGATGGAAGGTCTTCTGTGCCTGGTTTAGTTCACCGAGACACGTAGTCCATCATTTGATTTGCTCCAAAGAGTATTCCTTCTCCCTGCCCCACAGCATCCTCCAGTTTTTGCTTAGAGACTCAGCTGGAAGGATTTTAATGATAAGCTCATCAAACCACTTAATTGTGGAGGAAGGGAAACTGAGGCCCAAACAGAGACTGGAATCCAGGAATGTTAATTCCAAACCAGTACTCCCCTCAATACTAACAGAATGTGGCTTTCTGTGTTTCAGCTAGATACATTTCAAGTTGCTGTCTCCAGATCCCAGAATGCAAACTTAATTTCCATGGAAGAGAACACACAAACCAAAGATCATGACAAAGTGGGCCTTCCTTCTTGTAGCCACTTTGGAGCACATGCATTATCAGATACCATGCTCCATAATCCCACTGGAAATGACTTGTGGTTCCTGTGACAATGAAGGACTTCTCCCTTCTATTTCTGCACCACATTATACACTGACTCACCTCAATCCATTTCCTAGAGCTGGAACAGCCCTGGAGAGGGGGCTGAAGGTCTCAGGACAGAGGGTGAAAGGGTGAGGGCTGCTACTGTATTTTGCCTCTAACTTTCTCAGTCCTTTCTTGAGATAGGAGATGAAGAGATCATCTTGAACAAAACTTCCCTTAAGATATTGCTAAGCCCTCTTCAAACTTCAAGGAAACAGAATTTCTTACTGCGGGGGGCTTATCTTCCTGTCCAACTCTGAGGATAAGAGGCAAGGGATGGGGTTGAGCTTAGCAGAGGAATGCTGGCTCTACAGTAGTGCCTCAGCTCACGAACTTAATTTGTTTTATGATTTTGGGAAAGATGGCCAAGTTTGTGTTTATGTGGAAAAGATGGCTGTGGTCATGTTTGTCATCCAATGCAAAGTTTGCAAACAAACTCAGATTTTGCCAAATGTTTCAGTTTTGCAAACAAAAGCATTCTGGAACCAAGATACTACACTTTTTTTTTTTTTGATGGTGGGAGTTGAACTCATGGACCTGGAACTTGCCAGGCAGGTGTTTATGCCACTGAACTAAATCCCCAGCCCAAGATACTACACTTAAGAAAGAACCTGTCAGCCTTGACAGCTGTCAGACACCTGTGTTTCCCGAGTATATCAGGTAAGTTCTAATCCTGCTGACACCGTCAAGTTAACCTCACTTGGCTCCTTCCAGTACAGAGCCTGGATAGAAACTTCCTTTTCCTAGTATCTGTCAGTTAAATCCCAGGCTCCTTGGCCAGTGCTCACTTCATTCCCCACTGGGCTTTTGGCTCCAGAAAACCTTGTTCAATCTCATGTCTCTAAACAACATCTTCTTCATCTCTAAGAAATTAAACAAAATTACACTGTTTCAAGACTAAAATCTACCCGATCACTTAGTCTGATGTGGCTTCAATGACTCTTATGGGTTGAATTGTGTCCCCTAAAAAGTCAAATGTTGGCCTAGGGAAGCAGCTTAGTTGGTAGAGCCTGGCATGCAGGAGGCCTTGGGCTCAATCCCCAGCACTGCAAGGGAAAAGAAAAAGATCCAGATGTTGAGGTCTTAACTGCCACAACTTTGCTATTATATTTGGACATAGGGCCTTTAAAGAAGTAATTAATTTAAAATGTGATCATGTAGATGGGCCCTAATCCAACATGTCCCCAGTCCTTATAAGAAGAGACTAGTTCACAGACAGACACAGAAGACCACATGAAGACAGAGGGAGATGAAGATGACAGCTGACTACAAGCCAAGGAGAGGGATCTCAGAAGGAACTGATGCTCCTGACATCTTGCTCCTAAACTTTGTCTTTTTTTTTCCTTTTTTTCTTTTTTGAGACAGGACCTGGGTCATTGCTTTATCCTTTCAAGTGCAGTGACTTACAGAGCTCTTTCCTTACCCCAAATGCCGGTGGAGAGCCAGAGTTTGATGCAAACACATTTGCGTCTCTGACTCTGGGATGCTGCCTCTGTTGCAGCTCACAAAATTGCTTGAAATGAGAACATTTTAGTCAATTGACTGGTTTTACTGAACACAGTGCCATGGAGCCCACTGGTTTATCACTATTTAATTGATGGATTTTGTTTTTAAACTGTCAGATTCTGTCCATTCCTTTTGATACAGAATCACTCTGTGTCCACACAAATCCTAGTCAACAACCTGATCCAGCCAGTTCCATCAACTTTATTCTTTTAATTGATTCGTGAATTCACTTGGAAGAATCAACCCCACTTAAACACAGAGAAAGCAACCTCAGGTCATGCTATAATATGCTAAAACACAAACTTGGGTCGATCAACTCAGTGAAAAATCAGTCCGATCTAAAGCTGTAGCACAGTGCAGGCAAAACAATGTTCCCTTGTCAGCCTGCGGTGACTTGAAGTCTATACATGGCTAGTGTCCTTCCCCTTGACACATTAGGATGAAGAAATGTATGTACACGTGGACACCACATCATACCACTCTCATTCCTGCTTTTAGGGGAGACAGAATACTGAGGGGTAGAGAAATCATGCTGGCAAAGCCTTGGGATGACTTATCTCAGGAGCACATTTTTGTAAATGTGACTCAGATTGTAGCTTTGGTCAAAATTTGGCATGTTTGCTGTTGAGAGAGGAAAAAGAGCCAACCAGACATAGAGCTTAGCCATATTAATTGATTGTGAGTCAAACAGTCCCAGGTACATCTGCATGCTTCTGAGTTTTTGCTTTTGGTTCTAGGACTTGCATGTTTGTGTCCCTATATATTTACAGATAGGTAGGATTGTTTCTCTGTGTTTTCCCATATACCTGTGTTTGCTGGTAGGTCCTTGTACATTTATATCTGTCTGAGTGTTTGCATGACAGGTGGATTCACCTGTCCCTCTGCACAGTATTGTTTTGGGTTTCTGAATGAGGATGCTATTACATTTATCTGTACGTTGTTGGGGATCAGTAACTACAAAATGACTTAAGCCATCTCTCAAATGCTTGGCAAGCCAAGAAAGAAATCTGATGCTGGAGAATATAGTTGGGCAGCAGTTGCTGGAGAATATACTTGGCTCATATTCCTTCTGGCTCAACTCTGATTTTCTTCCAGATAAAGTCCACAGTGTCTTCCAACAGCCTCTTCTGGTTCCCTCCAGCACAACTAGACCTCCTAGGGTCCCCTCCTAGCACAAATTTTTATGGACCTAATGAGTAAAGGGGAGGAGCTGGAGGTGGCCTGTTATTTTAAGATGGAAATAAAAAAGGAAACTTCATCATTTTCTTCCCATTCTCATTTTCTCTCATTGACTTTCATCAACCCTGAACATGCAGCCCAGGGAAGTCAGCAACTCTGCATTCCTAGGCTTTTTTACTCTTTATAAAGTAAAACATTTACGTAGGTATTACAGTCATATCGTGGCCATGTTGTTTAAAAGGTCTTTATCTTTTAGAGCTAGTCATTGAATTGCTTAAAGAAGAAGTGATATCATGTCTGAGATTTGCTTCAAAATATATGAGGCAGTATTGGGTACAGGAATATATGAAACTAGATTGGCTGTAATCATTTTTGAAGTGAGGTGATAGATACATGAGTGTTTGATTAAGTTATTCTCTCAGCTATTTTGTTTGGACCTTTCCATAGACAAAACGAATCACATCCACTCAGGAATCTCCTCCGATGCCCCCCCATTCCTGAGATGTAGCTGAGACTGTAATTATTCCCCCTATTATGTGGATGATGAGGTGGAGGCTCTCACTGGATAAGTGGTTTGCTCAAGGCAACTGGGAGCAGAAAACTTGGCTAGAATTCAGGCAAACTGACTTCCCACTGAGGGTTCTTCTCATTGGATCGTGCATAAACATGAACCCCATACAGCCATAAAATATAGAATTTGCAAATAAATGCCTATTAGATTAATGAAAGAGCTGAGACTCAAGTTGCTCATACATTTTCATAGAGCTTATCTAGGCAGGTATATGGACACCTGAGGGTTCTACATTTGCATCAATAGAGGCACATACACACCTTAGCTCACACAGATATGCTTTCCTTATTTGTATTCTTGTCGACCACTTATTTTGAAAAGGCATGTTAGATACAAGAAAAAGAAAAAAAGAGCATTAAAGTGTTGGTGTACTCATGTGAAAAGCCACATTTTCTGTATAATCTTGGAAAGCATGTGCCAACAGAGGACTTAGAAGGAATGTATATCCCTGACATTGGACATATCAAGCCCAGTACTATAGACCTAGGAGAATTTGATGAGAAAAGAAAAACATTAGCAGATGGTACCTGGTAACTCTCAGCAAAGTTGTAAGTTTGCATGCAGGAACACCACACATTTCTTCCTCTCATATATAGATATACTCAGATAAATACAAGCATCACATACATCCACTCTCCGTATGCATGTTACATAGCTACGTCTCCGCTGGGAGGGCTGCTGGGAAGGGGAGCTCAGGCTAAGGGTCAGAGGGCAGGAGTTCTAGTCTGCTCTCAACCACTTGTTGACTGTGTCATCTTCAGTAAATCACATCATCCCTTTTTGCCTCAGTGTCACCCTCTGAGAAACAAGATTGATATTAATGAGTTTTTTGTCTTTTTGTTTTTGTTTTTGTGGGCCAGGGATTTAACTCAGAGGCATAAGCACCTGTCTGGCAAGCATGACGTTGTGAGTTTGATACCTGGTACATAAATAAATAAATAAATAAATAAATAAATAAATAAAATAGTAAATTTTCTTTTTTTGGCAGAGCTGGGAATTGAACCCAGGGCCTCACACATACTAGGAAAACACTCTACCACTGAGCTCCATCTCCACCCTTAATAATGATAGTTGAGTTGCCTGCCTTAAACAATGTCAAACATGGGAAATCTATTTTATCCATTGATTCATATTTTACTCTATACATTTATACTAAAAAATAATGAATAGTGAATTGATAGCACTTCTAGCCTATCTATCTACCCATCTCTCTATCTTCTATCTACTATCTATCTATCTATCGTCTATCTCTCTATCTGTGAGATAGATAGTTCAGTAACTTCCCAAGATAACTCAATTAGAGTATAGCATAAAGCCAGGCATGGTGGTGTGTGCATGCCTATAATCTTAGCACTCTGGGAGACTGATATAGGAAAATCATAAGTTATAGCCCGTTCTTTGCTACTTATCAATTTAGTGAGACTTTGTCTCAAAATAAAAAATTAAACAGGCCTGGGGATGTAGCTCAGTGAAAAGGCCCTGTGTTCAATTCTCACTAACTACGAAAAACAAAAACAAAAATAAAAACAAACCACACACAACCCCAGCATTGAATAGTAAAATAATGATAGGGGACTGGGGACATAGCTCAGCGGCATAAGTGCCTGTCTGGCAAGCGCAAGGTCGTGAGTTTGATCCCTGGTACCAAAAAATAAAATAAAATAAAATAATGATAGGATACAGAGTCAGAAGCACCACTAAAGACCTAAAGACATGTCCAATATAATTATTATAGAGTGATGTTTTCTATTTATCTCAGCTGGTTATATCAGTGGTCCTTAAAGTATGGTCCAAGTAGCTCTGGGGTCTTGGCCTCACTCTAATTCAAGCTAGTCTTGAACTCACTGTGTAGCCCAGGCTGGTCTCAAACTCATGGCAATCCTCATGCCTCAGTCTCCCAAGTGCTGGGATTACAAGTGTATACCAGCATGCCCAGCTTGGAGTTGCTTTTAAAAGCTCTTTGGGTTCTTCAGCTCCTAGTCATATATCTGCATGAGACTATGTACTTCAGGTACTTGAACCAGAGGAGCATATCAGAAAAAACAAAATGAAGCAATAGGTAAGATAATTCAAGTATCTTCTATGAAGCTATACATTAAAGAGATTTGCAAAAATGTAAAACAACAACCTTCTTTCCATTAAGTTGTTTTGCTTTGAAAAACAGTTTTTTTGTTTTTTTCTTTTTGGCAGCACCGGGGATTGAACTCATGACCTCCCACTTGCCAGGCAAGCACTTAGGCCACAGAGCTAGATCCCTGGCACTTGTGTTTTTGAAACAGGGTCTCACTATGCCATTCAGGCTGGCCTTGAGCTCACTTTGTAGCCCAGGCTGGTCTCCAACTCACAATGATCCTCCTGTCTCAGCCTTCCAAGTGCTGGGATTATAGGCATGTGCCACCAGGCCCAGCATGAAAAACAGTTATTTGTCAGGCATGGTGGTACATGCTCATAATCCCAACATTCTTGGAGACTAGTGCAGGAGGATCACAAGTTCTGCCCAGCCTGGGCAACTTAACTATTTACTATGACCCTATCACAAAATAAAATAAAAAAGGGCTGGGATGTAGCTCAGTGTGAGGACCCTGGATTCAAACCCCAGTACCACAAGAAAAGTCATATCTAATAAAAAGTTAGTTGTGTTGGCATGTAATTATTAATATTAAATATTTTTAAAAGATTTTATTTTTAACTTCTAATAGGGTAAATATTGACAGGTATATAAATAAAAGTTTCTTGAGGGCTGGCAATGGTGGTGCAGATCTGTAATGTCAGCACTTGGGAAGTTGAGGCAGGAGGATCATTGCAAATTCAAGAACAGCCTGAAATGCCTAGTGAGATCCTCTCAAAAAATCAAACAACAAACAAAGAAAACAAAAAAATCTCTTAGAAATTCTAATAATTTTTAAGAATGTAAAGGGATCATAGGACCAAAATTTTTGAGAACCACTAGGTTAGGACCAGTTGATAAATATCTGCCAAAGTGAGACCAGCAACCAAAGCCCAGGCTACTCTAGGTCCCATTTGCCTTAGGCTAGAGTTATCTCCACACCCTCACAAATATTTCCTACCAAGCTGTCCCATCATAAGAGTTAGTACCTGTATATCATGAGCAAAGAGTTGGAGTGGTTCGGTGCACCTACTCTGAGATCCGACAAATCTGGTTAGGGTCCCAGCTGTCTCATAGTGCACATCCTTGGCCTCCTAGGCCTCATTCAGCTTCCCCTTGTGTCAACTGGGAATACACTAACTTTCTTACAGTGTTATTATAGTGCTGGAATGAGATGACAAATCTAGTTCAATGCCCTGTACGTAATAAGTGCATAAGTAAATGCCTATGACTGTTAATAATAGTAGTAGATGGCACTCACTGAAAGCTTACTCTGTGCCAAATATTAACCTAAGAGCTTTCATGCATTAATCCATCGAACCTGCAATACCACTGTAAGGCAGTTAACAACCCTAGGAGATAGTTACTTGGTTGTTGATTCTGTTGTTATTGTGGCAGTGGTTGTTTCTTAGGTCCTACCCATGGGTAGAATAGATTGGAGAAGCATAAATGTTTATAGTTTTGATTTAGCTTTGATAAAGAAAGTAGTGAGAAATCTGGTGTTCTAGAAAGTCTTCTGCCTCCTTTCCTTTTAGCCACCCCAGGCCTAAGGAGTCAACTCAGGAGACAAAGACAGTTCTCAGGCCATATGGTCCTCAGCAAAGGGGCAGGCATTTTAGAGCAGTGTATGGAGAAGAAAGGACAGAAGAAGCCACTGGCATCAATGACATCAGTGATAAATCAAAGAACCTACTTCCCAGGTGCCTGGCTGGGATGCTATTTTCTGTCTGTCTCTCATTGCTTCCACATGCACACAGACACATGTCACCTACAACAAAGTCACCTACCAAATGTATATATATATACAGAAGAAATGAGTGTGTCCAGGCCATTCCATGTATGTGTCATGTACGTTTGAGGGTGTGCCTCTAGGTAGTATGTGAGCAAGGAGAAAAGCCTGTGTGAAATTGCCAACTGGGAAGAAGAACTCTTTCTATTGTCTTCCCTCTTCCTTCTTAATTAGCAAAGATGCTATCACAAAATCCTACCCTTTATATCTATCTTGGTTATAGTTCTCTCAATGAATATCTCACCTGGTCCAGGTCTGCCCAACCAGTGTGTGTGTGGGGGAGGTAGGGGATAAATGGTAGTAGGTATTTCAGTTGTCTTTCATTAACATGGAAATTAAGGGGCAAAACCTCTGGGGAGCAGGAAAATCTGGTGCTCTTGGCCAACTTCTGCTCTTCTAGGATAGAGGGGGACAGGATCCCAGGCAGGGTCTGTATCTCAGGATGAAGCTGTGGGGAGTGGAGTGACAAAGAGTCACTCTTTTCTACCAGTGTTCAACTGAGGTCACTCGAACTAGGGCTTTGGGATTATTCCAGTCTGGACCCAGAGATATAAAGTGGGTTTTTGGTAGAGACAAGTCTAATAAGCAGAGTTGAAGAGGCTTAGTCCTGAATTATCTGGACGCAGACTCAACAGGATTAACTAAGAAAGGAAAGGCAGACTATGTCTACCTTGACTGAGTTTACCATACTCTCCTTCAGTCTTTGAAAGCCATGAATTCCCTGGGGATACATGAAAGAAAGGAGACTATGAGGAAGTCATTTAGGGGTTTCTTTTATACTTTTTACAAAACATGGGAAAGAAGTCCCCCAATGTGCAAAATGAAGATGCTGCCTTAATTTCTTTAGTTCAGATTAGGAAATCCCAGGAGGCACTAGGGGCCTTTCTGATTCATCAGAAAATGACTTTGCAATCAAGGGAAGGACAGGAAGGGGTGATAAGACATGGTCAAGTGGAGAGGTTTGGAAAGGCCATCTCTAGTTGGGTGTGGTAGTACCTCCCTGTATGTAAATCCAGCTACTTGAAAGGCTGAGGAAGAAAGATTACAAATTCATGCCCAGCCTGGGCAACTTAACAAGATCCTGTCTCAAAAGATAAAAAGGACTGATGATGTAGTTCAATGGCAAAGCAACTCTGTGTTCAATTCCCAGTACAAAAAAAATTTTTTTAATTAAAAAAATAAAATAGTGAACCATCTCTTCCCTGTGGTCACAATGTAAAAGTATGCCTCAATTCTGTGACTGAAAAAACAAAACAAAACAAGACAAAACAAAAAAAAGCCCTGCAGAGAAATGGAATTTAGCACCAAACCTTTTAACCTTGGGTTCCTTGTTTTTATCTGAATTTAATAAATAAATTATCCCAGTGGGAGAAGAGACTGGGCCTTGAGGGCCAAGATGCAAATTGTACAATTCCTGGACCCTCTCTAGTTGGGAGAATGGAATAAAAGAGAACGTATGATTGGGAGAGGGTCTCAAGGCTTGGCATCAAAGCTATCTAGACACTGGTGTATCAGAATAGGTCAGAAGCAAGAGGCCTTCCATTTGGGAGCTTTTTTTGACTGCTTAAGGTGGAGGAAGGAAGAAAAAGGAGGGAAGGAGGCCAAGGGGAGGGGCAGATAGGAACAGATGCTTCCAGATCTAAAGACACGGTGGGGGGGGGGCAGGATCAAACAGAGGAAGAGGAGGAGAGGTGGGAAAGGAATGAGAACAAAGCTATAGTGGAGATTGGAGCCTCTACAGTGCATGAGAGATAAAGGAGAATATGGTGAGATGGCCAACTAACATCTGCCCTGGCTATAAAATCTTGCTCTCTTTGTGGCTGGCCCAGAGGCCACTCTAGAGTGGTCAGATCAGCCCTGAGGTGGCTAGGCCTGGGGGCCCAGCCAGGAATCTTTGA
>RJWT010045314.1:0-11644 GCA_004365215.1 Cuniculus paca
AGCAAAACCCCCTCCTCAGTTAAAAAAAAAAAGAAAAAAAGAAAGAAGAAAAGAAAGAAAGAAAAAAAGAAAAGAAAAGTAAATTAAATTAAATTCAGGAAGATTAAGTTTGTATTGGATTGAATACCACCATTCTTTCATGTTGTTAGTTCAAAATTCTACTAACATGAAATGAATATTTGTACCATTTAAGTGATTTTTTAAAAAATAACCAAACTTTTATGTACTTGGTTAGGTTCAATGTGTTAATTTCAAACTGCAAAATGTTGACTAAAATTGAAAAATATTTTCCATTTTAAATTCAGATAACAACAGAAACAGTGGATGTAATATGCACATTAAAAGTGCTTTTAAAATCAGCAGATGGACCCCTTATATTTTAGAACATATCCGCAGTGGGATGTGTATGTTTTTAGCAAGATGTGAAGCAATGCACAAGAGTATAAGTTACCAAATGTGTATTATGCTACAGCATACTCTTTAGCACCTCATAGTTTAAAAAAGCCTCTTAATAAGAACCTGTGATGTGCCATTACTGTAAGGTAAATTGATTTCATGGGAGTAAGTAGTTCAATAGACTCCATAGTTTATAGTTCCCTAATATTCATTAAGTACTTAAAATATAGAGGATAGTTTATACAAACAACCACTGAGCTGTAGCTTGCGCATCTGTATATGCATGTACCTTTTAATTAAATTTGTGCTTCATTATATTTAAGAAGAAAGCAACAAATAAGGCAATCATACAAATGAGTCATATGTACAGATGAGTTAAATGTTCTGGGAGTACTCATAGAGTTAATACAGGTTTGAGTTCATTACAATCTATAGGCATGAAACTACTCTGGTGGCTCAGTTTATTCAGATTTCAAACATGGTCTTTTCTGAGGTTAGCAAATATTTTTTCAGTTTTTTTTTAATTGATGAAGAGCCTAGCTAATACTAACATTAGTGCTTAATATACACAATGCTGCATCTTCAACCTTGTATGATTTGATCATTTATAAAGCAGGTTAGAAAACTTGTATTTGTTGCTAAATTGCTGAGTGTAGCAACTCTGAATGAAAATCCAACCCCAAGAAAGAAAAAGACATTGCTGTGTCAAGATCAATCAGGATCCAATATGAAATTAGTTCTTAGTCCCATTCAATTCATAGTGAACGGTCCTATATATCAGCAATTGTGAAAACCAAGGTGACATTAACCGGAAGTCAAGTGTAGGTACCAGGTCTTACTGCCTATCCTTTATGGTAGATTTACTCATTCCAAATCCCAATAAATGCTAGGTGTATTATACTCATCTCCCTCTTTGTGAACACTTTCAGAATTGTATGAAGCTGTTTTATTTAATTCTAATCAGACTCTTCTGCATAAGGAGGCAGTGACATCATCAACTCTGTGTGGAGAATATTAAAAGAGAATGCATCAATTTATTGCTTTATCAAGAGGCTAATCAAAAAAAAACGAACTCCTTTCTTGGATAAAATAGGACTAGATAAGAGTATTTATCAATAAGTTAATTTCTTCAGATTTTACAGATGAAGCCAATCTACAAATTTAAAGTTTAAAACATAGGTGCAACAATGTCCTGACTTGAAAAGGAGGCATTCCTATTATTCACACAACTTCCAAAATAATTTGTAGTCTACCATGGTTCTCACATACAAATTTGTCATTACGGTACATTTATTTGTTGAAATAAATGACACAGAAGTCTCATACTGTGATGGCAGAGTGTTGACCACAGAATTCAATCTGATTCCTGGATATGAAACTAAGTGTTAATATTACCTCATTTATAAAATTAATATTACCAATCTTATGTTATTTCACAGAGGCCTCATAAAGTCATGAAAAGTACCATAAATAAACTTACTTTTAAATGTCTGGTGGAATGACTATAGTCATTGATATTACAAATTTTTACACATACACTTATTCATTCTATTAGACTTAGTCTGCAGTTTACTATACATACTATGTTTAAAAAAACAAAAAACAAAAAAAAAACTGTTTTCCTAAGAATCATCCTGTGTTTATTTTGCCTAATAAAAAGTTGGTAGTTTTAACACTTGCACTACCTCCACTACAATGTAAATACTTTGCGAAAAGGATGATCCCTTATTTATAAAACTAAACAGTATTTACTACATAAGAAAGTCTTCAAACATGTAAGTTAAAAAGTAATCAAACTTAATTTGCTTTTAACGCTCTTCCACTCCTTTAAATGCAGTAGATCTAAATGATTCAGTCTAATGTTTTCAATTCATTTAAAAGACAAGAAAGGCAATTGTACTAATGTGTATTGATAACACACTGCATTTAATTTTTAATGATCAACACATGCAAAACTTAAGGTACAGTTTAATTTCACATATTTGAATTAGCAATTAACATTTTAAAGATCAATTACTTGATTTGAAAAATTATTTGGAAAATTCTATCTAGTACTTTTCAACTTTAAAGGCACTAAATGTACAGCTAAATAGAGCTCCACATTTCAAATCCTAAGTAAACTATTGTGTTTTGAAGGATAGCAAAATGACTTCATGTCAGCACACACATAGCTAACTATTGAAAATTATGCTGCAGAAAAGGAAAGCACATTTTAAAAACATATAATTACCATTGAATTAAGAAGTTAGTTGTTGGAAGTTGATTCTGTAAATCTTTATGAACATTCTATATTCCTGTTCTGAAGTTCTCAAATACAGTATTCAGAAAAAAGAAGACACCATGTACAAATGTAAATAACGCAATAACAACAGAGTTTTTGTACATCTTGTTCCCTTTACAATCTTGTCATGAGAATAAATCATATGGTGCTACTTTTTCTTCTTAAAAATTATCCTCTAAAAATAAAGCATTAAAGTCTAATAATATTCTTTCTTGTTCAAATTTTCGAACTTTTTAAAAAGTTAGAGAAAACCATTCATCTTTCACAGACACTAGCAACATCAGAAAATGAAGAGTGTATGGCAAGTCTCCTGCTTGTTTTCTTTTTCCTGTCTACTACTGCCCACTTGCAGAAAGTGGAGAGGAGATCTGCTTGAGAGCAGATCCAGAAAACATAATTTAAGTAAATGTTTCATTGTGTGATAGGACATCATCCAAAGTGCATTTAGATAGCACTGAACTTGAATCTTTTGATGCTTTTTAATGGAACAATGACATTTTTTAATATTCAAAAAATGTTCACTACACTTTAAAGTGCAATGATGCATTTTTACAAAAAATATTCAAATTCCAAAGGGTATGGCATAGTTCAAGGAACTTAGAAGCAGACATTACAGGAAACACTACACTGTGAATTTTAAAAATAGTTCTTTAATTTCTTTTTAAATTAGAATATGTGTTTTAATATTATCACAAAAATACCCAAATGAGTACCATATTCATTTTTAATTTTAAGCACCCTTTGCAAAAATAAACACAAAATAAAACTGAATCCTACAGTTTAAAAAAATCTGAGTCAATTTTAGTTAATAAGAATACAGTAAAATAAATAAAATTGTTGTTTGCATTTAATCATTCATGGCAGAAGAGTCAAAATAAACAGATGCACAATATTTTGAGAGAAATTTTAGGACAATGTTAAAGTTAAGGCAACCTTAATTGACTTAAGTGTCTCCTATTATTCTGAGGAATCTCAGTGGACAAATATCAGGGGACAAAGCCATAGAATACATGAGAAATCACTGTAGAAATGTGTTCAAAGTAGTCCTTATGACAAATTTCAAAACAAACTTAATTTAAAAAGAGAAATCTACCTTTGCTAGAACTAACTTTTTTCCTCTACACATAAAATGTTAGCACTTGCCTTTATATTTGACACTTTATTACATAAACAGACAACTAGATCTTTGGCAATAATTTAGCATATTTCTACCCCAAAACATTTTTAATATAGAATACACAGAAGATCAGTTGTTGACATCCAATGTATAACGCATACTTGATATTATCTTTTGTCATATTTCATACTGCATAATGCTAGGAGAATTCCTATTTAATAGTAATGCATGAAAAAATCAAATTAAGCACAGTTCCTTGATCTTACTGAGATATTTTAATCTATATTTTCACTTTGGTAGCTCTCATGACAGTTGACTATAATTTCAGTTTGTATTATATTTGCAACAGCAACATAAAAATAATAAGCATGTAATAATGCAGATCCATCAAGCCACAAAGCCATTTTATCCTAAATCCTGTATTAAACATCATAGGTAAATAACATTATTACAGTATTAACATGAGTTGAAGGAAAAACTTTGTGCTTATATTTAAAACAGAAATTTGTTAAAGTTAATTAATAGGTTAAAGGTAGATAAGCCTTCTTATATTTCCTAAGAAAGTTTTTTAACCAGTTATATAAAATAATCCATTCTATCTTAAGTATCAGTAATTGCAAATCAAACTTATGGTCATTAAGATTTTCTGATACTGAATCTCTACTGGGGAATGTCATTTGAGAGGATAAATTTTTCTCTTTACATTACCACTTCGTCATTGATCTCATGGAGCTACAAAGCCCTTTCTTTTACTTTCAAAATAATTGTCTATAAAGTTTATTTTAGATTACAGTAAATACACTACTTCTCAGAATTTGCTCTGTTTTGAAAAAAATTAAAAATTCTAAATTTGCATTTAAGTTTCCCGTAATAAAAAGTATGCCAATGATGGGAAAGTTTCTATGGCAACAATCTCATTATAACTTCCCTCCTGGGATAGTAACCTGATTGAAAGTGTTAGTGGGATGTTGATTATAATGGAGCCTGATGAACAGAAAGAAAAAAAAAAACCTGATGCACAGCCAATATATAAAATAATGTATTGATTTGTAATTTGATAAACCATGCGAATATGAGCAATATTGCCACAACAATTTTAAATGGCGTTTTCTTCATTGTAAACATTATTTTTCCTTGGTGAGAACACTGTACTTGTTTAGTTAAATTTAAAGATATTGTTTTTATTTTAGATACTACTTTTCTATTAAAATGGGATCTGTGTACAAAAACCTTGAAGGAAGTTTAAGATAGGTTATTTATCAATGAATTACTTCTTTTTGGAATATTTGGGGGACCAAAGTCATCACACTGAAGTGCATGGAAAGCATAGATCCTCTTGGATGTAAATATGAATTTAGTCAAAATTTCATTAGCACTGATACTAGCATTTTATTCCTTGGGGAGAGGCAACATTTACATTCACAGTCAATTTCCAAAATGACTGTCAGGTATTAGAAATTAGTAACTGCTATATGAGAAACTCAATATATAAATAAAGTGCCAAATAAACAGACAACATAAAAAAAAAGTTGGAGAAAACAGTTACTGAAATCCAGCAGTAAGACCAATGCAACTAAAAGCATGCCTAGATTCAGCATACTTGTTTTACGTGTTATATATATTTTTGGTCTATTAACCTATATTTATGGTAATTAACTTTGTAAAGACTTAAAAATGAATAAATTTGATGCTGGCAGAAAAGAAAAACCAAAAAAAAAAAAAGAAGAAGAAGAAGAACAAGGAGGAGGAGGAGAAGAAGGAGGAGGAGGAGAAAAGGAGAAGAGGAAGAGGAGGAGGAGGAAGAGGAAGAAGGAGGGGGAGGAAGAAAGGAAATTAACATCTGGTAAGCTGCAAAATTCCACATGCAACAGAAAGTAAATTTTCAAAAGTAAATTTGCCCCATTCATTTCTTTGGGAAGTAGGCATTCAATGACTGAAATCAATTAATGCTCAGTTGTGATTCATTTTTAAACTACCATTTAGAAACTTTAATTGACAGAAATAATGAATGGCTACAATATCTTTGCAGGCTGGATTGCATTTTAAAACACATAAGATAATTGTAAATGAAAAATGAAAGAAAACCATATACCTCAGTAAATGAATGATTAACCTCTCACCCTTCAAACCAGAAAAGAAATCCTGATGATAATATCCAAGCTGCTTTAATGTTTCTTCAAATAATAAAATTAAATTGATACTTTGAGATTGAGTTTGATTGTTTACAAGCTGCTTCAAATTTAGACTTCCTTTTACAAGGAAGAACTCATTGTCTCCTTACTCCTGCATGCTTCTATTTTCCTTTTGTTTTAACAATAGCAGGACTTAAAAATGAAGGAGAGATGAAAGGAGAAAGGAAATTAGGAAGAGAAGAAATAAAGAGTAGAAAGCAGATGTTACAATAAAAGTAAATGACATAAAACACTTACTTTTAAATTGTTCTTACCATACTGAACCCAACCCAGTTGCTTTGTTGGGGGAGGGCCTGGCATGTGAATTTAGGACTGAAGTAGGGATAAGTGTGCTAATGAGGTGCAGGATGTGAAGGTGAATGAATGAACAACTGATAGTAGCCTGACTCATTCTCAAACAGTAGTGACTGTTCCAGTGACCAGTGACCTGGAAATCCTCAGCTTTGTAGGATGGCAGCCAGATACTCTCAAATGTGCAACATGCTTAGTCTCTTTGTGACATAGATTATTTCTTTGGGAATAGTTTAGGTACTAAGTTATATAAGAGCTACATAACTTGATGTTGGCCACATTTGCTCTTCATAAAAATGGAATACAAGACGGTTAGTGTGTCTATCTCTCTACATATGGTACACATATTTTGATATAAAGCATATGCTAGACATATTCTGCATATGTTACACATATTCAGATCTAAAATGTTATATAGATATATTCTGATAAAACGGGATTCTTGATGACTTTTCCAGTCCTAAAGAATCCAAATGAAACTATCATTTAAGGAAAAAAATAAATTGGAAGTTTAACATTCTACTAATGCTATTTGTAAGAATACTTAAAAAAGAATACTTAGTTCTAGAATTAACTTCAGACACAAGCTATTGCTCAAAATTAGATTCAATTATGAAAGTCAAAACTAAAGTAACAAGTCTAATCACTTTACTAATAGATCTTAACTTTGTTAACAGATCTTTATGATTTCTGGTTACTGCTAAAATAAAATTTATGTGCTCACTTTGGCAGCACATATACTAAAATAAAATATATACCTCACAAACTTAGAATTTGAAAGCACTGAGTTTAATAGAAAGTGGCATAAGCGATGAAGGCAATTCCAAAAGGAGAATTGCAAAAATGTCCTGTGCACATAAACCATTAGCAGAACAAGTTTCCAGGTTCCCATGGGGTCCTAGCTAGCATGAAGAAAGTAGACCGAATGTCCTCTGAGCTCTAAAATGTTTGCAAAAAAAAAAATTCCACTAGTGTTTTGTTGTCATAGATTGTATTTTATTAAAGATTAACAGAGTCACTCTCAGAAGCTACACTATGATTGTAGTCCAAAAATAAAGGAATTCGGTATTGAAAGATCTGAGCTCCAGTTTCTGTGGTGCTTCAATACTAACTGACCATTGGGCTTCGTCTGAGTTTTCTCTTGTGTAATGTAGGAGGCAATATTTTTACATATTTTTTAAATGATATAAAGTGACTGAAAATGCAGTTTACAGTTTAAAGCAGCATCTGAGGACAGGATGCATGCCTGCTCACAACTTCACAGTGTCAGTCATTTTATACTGCAATCGTAAATTTATTTTTCTTCATTTTAATTGCTTGAAAATGGCATAAAAAAGGAAAACACTAAGATTGCTCAATCGGGTAATTTATTTGCATTAAACTGGGGTTTGCATTAGGTAAATGTATTTAACATGATCTGGTAGCCACTTCTAGAAAGGGGCTAGATCCCTTTCATCTTCTGTGTGAAAAGAGTGAAACTGGTAATACAAATATTTGGAAATCTCCAAAATTAATTGTACTGCTCATGATGGAAATTTTAGCTCAGAAATTAGCTAGTGATAAGAGAATTTAGGATGTGAATATCTTATTATTAAACTCATGCTGAAGATGGACTATAGAAGTCTAAAAGATAGAATAGGATACTTTACATATATGCAAAAATTATCTCCCTAACTGTATTCCACACCTATAATCAGGTACAATAACTGATAATCATGTCAAAAGCAAAACCTAAAATATTCACATTTTACAAAGTAAATTTCACATTTGAGGGGCTGGGGATTTGGCTCAGTAGCATAAGCACCTGCCTGGCAAGTGCGAGGTTGTGAGTTCAATTACCGGTACAAAAAAAAAAAAATTCACATTTGACATGCAATTTATTTGAAAAAAAAAAAAAACCTAAAAGTAATGTGGTAGCTAACCACTTTTTAAATTACTTCTTGCATTCCAGGTTTATGCCTCCTAGATACAGCGATGCAAATAGTCTCTCTCTCTTTTTCCTTCTTTCTTTCTTTCTTTCTTTCTTTCTTTCTTTCTTTCTTTCTTCTATTTCTTTCATGTGGAGGAAGAATGCATTCGGTCTTATGACATAAAGTTGACCTTTTGAATGAAAAGTTGTATTTTGATTTGCAGAAATTTCTTGTTATATGTCAGTAACTTTAAGATCTGCAGAGTCATGGGTTAATTTGTTTTTATTTTTAATGCCATATCCTTTAGTAGTTGATTGATTTTGTTAGCAAATTATCTAAGTTATATTTTTAATCTATCTTAATTTCCTCTAGATGAAAAAATTATGCACATTATGCATATTAACTAATATTATTAACTTGAATTATAAAAAGTAATTAGGCAAGGTATTAGCATAAATATTTCTTGTATATGCATTAGCCTTAGTCCCTGGAGAACCAGAAGATCAGACTGTTATGTAAATGTATATATGGTACCCTAAAAATTGTTCTTTAAATATCAAAGTTATTTATCATCCCTTAATGTTAATAATAAAACTAATTTCTTTATGAGCATTGTTGCGAAAATTTCTTTAAAAAGAAGCCTAACTCTAATCGTATTTTTGAATATGTGAAATTATACCTTGAATTTAATATATGTGCTTTTTGCAGTTATCCAGGAGGCTAACTAGAGTTAATTTGCAATGCAATTTGTTTTGAAAAATGGAGAAAGTCTTAAGTAATTAACAAAATCGCATACAGACAACCATTTTCTTTCATAAATACCATTTAACGTTCTAATCCTGTAATAACACAATAATGTTATAAGTAAATATACACTGAGTAGCATAATATTTTAAGTTGGAATATATAGAAAACTGTAATGAGACAATACACCTAATAAATGGCATCTCTGACTTCATGTTATTGGCTCGTTCTTACCCACTGTACATAAAGAACAGTCAAATTAAATATTGTGCCAGTCCAGGACTCATTAACAGGACCTCTTGGATATGTAAAAGCTTTCTCACAAGCATTTGATCAGGACTCTGGTGCATACTTGTTGAGGTTCATTTACAAGATTGTCAGGAAACTAAATGTATTTTCACAGCACCTTCCAAATCTTTAATCGAGCAACACCTAATGAAGCCAAAAGACAATTTATCAATTCTTTTCCACTTACTCACTCAGCAGGATATTCATGAAGACAGAAAGATGATACAACCTTAGCAGTGAAAAGAGGGATATCTGTAATCCGTGTGTCACCAAATAAGGAGTTCAAGTGTCATTCTTCACTTCAAGAGGAACTTGAAGGAGAATTTGTCTTATTACAGGGTGCACTAATGCCATCTCTAAATTCCCATGCTTTCATGGGAGAGTTCGTAAAGTCCCCACTTCCACTTGTGAAAGGGAAACTCACAAAACGGATGTACAAAAGTGATATTCATCGACATTAAAAGCCTCATCAGTTATTTCTCAGCAATCTATTCCTTTTGCATAGGGGTTTATTGTGCTGTTTGGCAAGAAGGAAACTGGCACCCTATGATTTAGCATAGTCTGGACTGAAACCAATGTTCCAAATAGTTTCTTCAAAGCAGGGCATTTAACAAATGCCGGATGACATCCTGTGGGTGCATATATGGGGCAGAGATGAGTTTGAAGCAGCAGATTCATATAGATATTTTGAGGCACTTTATTTTAACTAGTTATTGTTATATTTGCCCTACAAACTGTAATAGGTTTCAATACATAAAAACTCTTTTTTTTCAGCATATTAGGGTTACCCTGCTTGGGACACATTCCAAGCACCAACGATCACACATTTCAAAGTCTTATATTCAACCAATTGTTAGAAAAAAAGTACAAATGACCAATAAATACAAGAAGAAAGGTTCCACAGTGCTGACCATTAGAGCAACGTGAATTAAAGCAACACTGAAATTCCATTTAACCCCAGAAAGAATGGCCATGATCAAAAAATCAAACAATAACAAATGTTCATAAGATTGTGGGGAAAAACAAACCCTTCTGCATTGTTACTAGAAGTGCAAACTAGGACAACCACTACAAAAATCAGTATGAAGATAACTCAAAAAAGTAAAATGATAAATTTCATTCGATTCCATTATTCCTCTTCTAAGTACCTTCCAGAAAAAGCTAAAGACATGATATCACAGTGCTATGTGCATACCCATGCTTTATAGCAACATAATGCATAGTAACTAAAATGTGGAAGCAGCCTATATGGTCATCAACACATTCATGGATAAAGAAAATGTGGCATTTACATACAAGGGAGTACTATTCTGACATAAAGAAAGATAAACTTGACTCATTTATAGGAAAATGAATGCACATTGAGACCATAATATTAAGAAAAATAAATCAGATACACAAGCTTGAATATCACAGGAATCTTCCTATAGAGAGACCCAAAATAGAAATAAAGGGCAAAATAAAGGACAGAAAGAAAGTAGGGAACTAGATCTACCTCAAATGGGATGCAGATCAAGAGATGGTGAAAGAAGGAAGGATGAAAGAGGGAGAGGAAAAGATGTGTTATGTACCAATTACTAACAATGAATGTAATCCAAACATGCACTAATAAAAAAATAGGAAAGAAAAGAGTAAACAATGAACAGTTCACGCCTTCATTATTTAAACATGTGGAGTCTCATAAGACACTCCTAAGATGCTCTGTAAGCAGGCTTCTTCAAAGAGTTAGGGGGATGTCTCCCTCTGTTTATTCATCTGTTTGAAAATGCCAACCATCTTTCAGATACTCTATATAGAGATAGAAATAAAAATGCATGCCTTATGCTCAAGGAGTTCACATCTAAGAGAAAAGGCAGTAACACTGGACAAAGACTGACAAGCGCTGTGAGAAAATATTCGTAGGCTGATTTGCAAAGGCAGGAATGAGCACTAACGCAAACACTGGAGAGGAAGGCAGAGGAGACAGCGAGCTCCATGTCATCTTTATTCCCTGGTGCCTCTCCAACAAACTTTGTTTCTAAAGATAACCGGAAACTATTAGAAGGTTTTGTATAGAAGATATGTTTGGTTTACATAAAAAGCTGTTCTAAAAACAGGAAGCCAAAATGGATTGACTTTCTAGTTGTCTTCAATTAATAAAATTATATAAATATCTACTTTATATTTGACAACAATCAAGATATTTCCTTGATACACTGAATTAGGTCCAGCTAGTTATTGATTACAATCATTCTTTTCATGGCTAACTCTTTTACAAGCCTATGTAGTTTGAAAAATGTAGAATTTGGGACAAAAAGATCAATGAATAGTCTAATAACAATTGTCTATTGAATTTTCTACATATGGTTGATGATTTCATGGTTACCTCAGTACACGAGACAAATCTTACATTGATAAAAGGTTGAAGAGATCAGTCAAAATGATA
>RJWT010045315.1:0-11641 GCA_004365215.1 Cuniculus paca
GGGGGGGCATCTAGATACAAGTCATAACACTCAGCTTAATTTTTATTTTTATTAGTACATGTTTGCAGTACTTAATGATTATATTCATCATGGAAAGATGATGCATGTACTTAACACATCTTTTAGTTTTCTTTCATCCTCTTTCCCTGCACTCCTTTTACCCTCCTTCCATCTTGTGAATATATTTCAGAATGGTCTCTTATTCATGGTTTCCGAGCTGTATCTAAATTATAACAATGGCCTTCTATTTTCACTACTCTTACATTTTCCAAGAGTCAACTTTATGTAATATTATGTAATAGCTTGAACACATTACTGTTCCTTTTCTGGATATGTCCTGTTTCTTTTCACTGTCTATAGCTTTTCTACTAAATGATACTCAAAATGTTATGTCTCAGCATGAAACCTTGTGATTTGATCCCTTTAAGTTGGTTCAGTTATAATTAGTATCTTCTTGAATATTTAGAAAATGAGTTAATTACACTATATTATTTTAAAATGCACATATACTTCATGTTTTCAATAGTTTAATTTCTTAAAATCATAAATAAAACTTAGCATCTTAACCATTGAGTGTAAAGTTCAGGAACATTAAGTGCAGTCACACTGTTGTGCAACCAATCTCCATAACTTTTTCATTTTGCAAAACTAAAGCTGTATTTCCATTAAACAATTCTCCATTTCTCTCTTCCCATAGTTCCTGGTAACCATCTTTCTACTTCCCATTTATATGAATCTGACTACTTTACATACTTCATATAAGTGGAGTGATACAGTGAAACCGTAATTATTTTATTTGGACTAGTTTATTTGATTTAGCATACTGTCTTCAAGATTCATTCATATTACAGCTATGTCAGAATTTCCTTCCTTTTTAAGGCTGAGTAATATTATGTTTACTTGTTCATTCACTCATCAATGTCTATTTAGGTTGCTTCTACCTCTTTATTATCAAAAATAGTGTTGTGACTAACATGTGTGTGCCAATATATTGTTGAGATACTGTTTCCAATTATTTCGCATATATTTAAATGTGAGATTGGTGGTTCATGGGCCTAATTCTATTTTTTAAAGGATATCATACTCTTTTCCATAGTGGCTCACAATTTTATAATCCTATCAACACACAAGGAGTCTTCTTTACGTATGCACGACCATTTGTTATTTTCTGGGTTTCATGGTAGCCATTTATAGGAAGTCCTTCTGGACCTTGTCACAGTCCAGAGCAGACTATATATGTAATCCTGGGGAAAAGTTATTAGAATTCCAATAATTAATTCCAATCTACCACTTCCAGGGCAATCCATGGTGAGAATAAAGACACTAAGACACATCCGTAGCTGTGGGGTGCCAAGGGGGTCTTAAATTCAGCCAGAACAATGGCTAACTGCAACAAAGGCCTTGATCCAGGGCAAATCCAGGTTTTACTATTTCATGATAAGGGGAGTAGCTCAGAGATGAGTGATTGAAAGGTTGGAAGTATGTGAGTGTTGTGAGCAGGGGTAGGTAGAAGGTTTAAAAGCATCTCTGCCATATGCAGAGATATGCAGAAAGAGTAATCTGCATTTCACAGATTGAATAAGCATCTCCTGTTTGGCTCTGTGTAATCTTCATGCAGAGATGTCATGGCCTCTTGCTCCAGGCTCAATCACAGCCCACAGCATGGTGTCACTCAGCCTAGTTCATGCAAACAGTGAGAGCTACAGTTGGGAGCCATCTGTGGAGCATTACTGACCTGTCCCATTGCTTCAGAGGCTACACATTAGCCCTTTGGCTAGCCCCATTTGCATTGCTTCAAGTCAATTGAGGGGATAAGAAATATCCTAGGCAGCTCTGTACATATCAATGCACACAAATAGGGATGGATTTAGCCAAAATAGAGACAGATGCTTTTCTTTCAAGAACAGTCATCCTGATGGTCCTCCACAGCCACTCTTACGGGTATAGGGTGGTTTATACCATTGTGGTTTGGATGTCCACTGAAATCTTGAGTATCTTTTGTTTGTTGGTCACTTATGTATCATTTTTTGAGTAATGTTTGTTCAAGTCCTTGGCCCACTTCAAAATTACATTTTGCTGTTGTTGACTTGTAGAAGTTAGGTATTTTAGATATTGCCCTTTGATCTTGTGAATTTTTCTTCTATTCCTTAGGTTTTGTTCATGTCATTTGATGCTTATGAACTTAAATTTACTTTTATTGTCTGCACTTTTGCTGTGATGGTCAAGAAATTATTGTTAAAGCCAATGTCATGAACTTTTTCTGTTTCTATGAGTTCTAGGTCTTATGTTTAGGTCTTTAATCCATTTAGAGTTAATTTTTACATGGTATAAGGTAAGGGTCCAATTCTATTCTTCAACACAAGGACATTCAGTTTCTCCAACATCCTTTGTTGTATAGACCATATTTCCTCTTTTGAGTGGTCATGGCGCCCTTACTGAAGACAATTTGACCACACACACTGGGATTTATTTTGTCACTTTCTATTTTATTCCATTGATCAATACATGTCTTTATGTTAGTGTCATATTTTTTAGGTCATAAACAGCTTTGTAACATGTTTTCAAGTCATTTTTTGAGAGCCAACTTTTTATTTCTGCATTCTGAAACACTAAATTTGAACTTGACCTGATTAATAGCCACTTATCCTTCAGTCCTCAGATTTTATCCACTTTGATAAGTTTTCCATGACCATTCCACCATCTCTCCAATGCTTGCACTACACACTAGAATTGTACCATAGAGTTTACCTTGATTTATTATAACTGAATTGGAATTCCTAGTGGTCACAATCCCTAAGATAGAAAGGCCTCATTTACCATTTTAGCTTTCCAGTGTTAGTTCCTAGCAAAGTGCTTGCCCCACACTGATAATTAACACAATAAAAACTGAATGATAACAGAATACCCTGAGTTGGTAAAAAGAATGAATAAAGGCTATATTGTATTAGAAAATGCTCTCAAGATTCATGCACTTAAAAAGGTATATGAACCACCACTCATAATCATTTTATAAAGGGAAAATAAATTACTAAATTTCATGCATATGATATCTCTAAAAAGAAAATAGACAGGGTGGTGGGAGCCTTTTTCATTTATACAGTTTTTTATACCTTTAAAATTATATGCATTATTCTCTATTTTTGGTAACAAGTTTAACTTTTTAAAAATGAATAAATGAATGCTGTTAAAGAACATCAAATCTCAACTGTAAAATTTATGACACTGTCTTCTTCCTTCATCTCATAATAAAGGAGAATAAAATTTAGTAGAATCTACATCTTAAATGTTACATCTGAACTGATTTATCCCCCGTCAAACCACCATGGGGACTATGAGTTTTGTTGATAAAATGCTTAATTTTGTGTAGTAAACTAATATTCACATTGCATGCTAAGTCAATATTTGAATATTCTTTTAAAAATCACAATAGTGCATATATTGCATATTAAACAAACATGCACTGATCATTTAGGCAAATATTTACATACCAGCTTCCAATGATCCTCATTTCCTAATATTCATGCCCTTATACAATTGTCTCCTAAAAAGAAATACCACTGGCCAGTGTAAAGTAATAAAATATGCCAGAAGTCCATAAAAGACATTGCGGCTTCCATCTTGATGTCTCTTGGGTGATTCATTCTGAGGTAAGCTACTTATATATCGTAAGTACATTCAAGAGCCACATGAAGAGATTCAGAAGAGGAGGAACTGAGGGTTCCCTCCACCAGTCAGAAATAACATGCCAACATATGACTGAGCAATTCTGGAGTCAATTCTCCAACCCCAATCGAACCTTCCAATTCCTGTAGCTTTGACCCATATCAGACTGGGACATCACATGAAACTTGAACTTGACAGCCAAACAACTCCTCTATGCACTCTGACAGAAACTGTGTGAGATAACTGTTTTAAATCACTAGTTTGAGATGACATGTCATGCAGCAATGCATTAAAAAATTTTCAAGTAAGTTTCATTAAACTTTAACTTCAGTAAATATAAACAGTAGCTATCAGATTACTATGTAAAACCAATAGCATCATATTATAGAATCAAGTAGGTTTAAAGCACAGTGTTTTGAAGACAGCCTTTCAGTAAAATGTGAGATGCCATAAACACAATTATGCTGCTTGAATCTCTCATTCAGGCTCAAAGGTGAACTCTTATAAAGGCAGTAATAATGTATGCTATGCAAATAATTTAAATTTGCATTTCTTACAAAATAAGAGGCCAGATTTAAAACAAGTACTGTACTATGCTTTATTTTTTCTTAAAAGAAAAACTTCTCTCCAGGAAATTTTTAAATTAAAACACACTGTAAGACATATATATAAACATATGCCAAAGTCACTGTGCAGTTACATTACATAAAGACAAGCAAAAAAGCATAATCAGTGGTGTAGGATGGTATTTGTGAAATATATAAAAACTAGAAAATTTATCGGAAAATTTGATGAAAATAACACACATCCTAAGCATTTTAAGGAGCTAATATTTTACAGCATCTTTTCATAATAGCACAATCAAAAGCAACTGAAATACATATGGTGTTTTTTACCTAAATAATTCCTAGGAGTAAGACTGTTGCCCTTTAATAGTTTTTCTGATTAATCTCTTGCCATTGAACAATGCGGTATATTTGTACTACTTATGTATTTTTGGTTTTGTAGTAAATAAACCTTATTTAGGTGAAGGCTATCTTATGTGTAAAATAAAAACTACATATCCAAATAGCTCTTTCCTAACTTTCACTTTTAAGTTGTATCCCAGAATTTCAGATTCACAACAACCTCTGAGTAGCAAATCATTGTGTGTTTTTATAAACTTATCAACATTCAGATTAATTTTTTTTTAATAGGAACAGCAGCTGTACATGATGGCATGCATCTGTAATTCCAGCACTGTAGAGGCTCAGGCAAGAGCATTACACTAAGTTCAAGGCCAGCCTGGACTACATAGTGAGATCCTGTCTCAAAGAACAAGACAAAACAAAAACAAAAATAAAAAAGAAAATAGTAAAACTGAACTAAATACTCTACCTGAGCTCTTTGTTCATGGAGTTTGTTCATGAAGTAAGAATAAACTCTAGGCTCATAATTTAGTTATCCATCTGTAAATACTCACAGCAATTTGAAATACAAGATGCAGCATACAAGAAGCAGTTGTTTCCCTGCCTGATCATATGAAACTCCATGAGAGAATTTTGTCATTATCTCAGAAGAAAAAAAGATGTAAGTGTGTTTGGTAGGAAGGAAATATAAAAATACAGATATATAAAACTTCAGCGGCAAGCAAAAGGAGATGAAATTTCTTTTAACTCTATTACTTCAACCACTCTTACCTGAACTTTGCCAGATTAAATATATTAACATTTTGTCACCCCCAAATCAAGTAATTGCTTTGTCAAATAAGATTCTACTGGTTTTTACTTTGAAATTACACATTTCATCTTGAAGACAATGTTTCCTAATAATAGTAAGATGGCAGTTATTTCTTAATAAAAGTAACAGTAAAATTGAGCACATTTTGTAAAAATAAAGATGTCTGATCGAATAATGATATTTTAAATGACAACTATGGCTTTAGTTCTTGATTTTTTTTTTTTTTTTTTTGGAACCAGGTATCAAACTCATGGCCTCATGCTTGCCAGGCAGGTGCTTGTCCCGCTGACCTAAATCCTGGCCCTTATTTCTTGATTCTTGCATGGATAAAGTTCTAAGGAATTTTTAAGTCCTGATCAATTCATTCTCTCTCAAACTTTGGACTACCAACAGGAAGGGAAATGAAATCACAGGATTAGTGGAATGTGCTTCATCACTGAATCAGGTAAGGAAGTTACTCCCTTTTCATTCTTTCAGTTTTTTGAATGCATCAAAAATTGTCTCAGTTGAGTGCCAGGATGTTATCAATACCTTGAAAATCTAGCTAGTGTCCTTTTTAAATGAAGTCTCAGAACCTTTGGTGGATAATTTTCTAACTAGAAATTAACAACACAGCTTTGTTTTTATTATTTGTGTGTATGCATTCCTGTTTTTATAGCAAATGCTACCTGCTTTTAATTCATGATTATTTCAGTTTCCCTTAGAGTGATTTTAATAATCACAATGATGTAAAGAAATGACAGACAGGATGTAGATAACGCCAAAATTTTGAAGTTAATATAAGAGTGACTTAAGTTTCTCACATTAATTCATTTGGTCAATAAATAAGTGCTTGCTATGTGAATGTCATTGTTTAGCCATCACGAAGGAAAGAGAAGGATATTTTTAAAATATAGGAAAGTTAGAAGAGATTATTAATTCAAAATGAGGTAATCAAAAAAGATTCAGCAACAAGGTAGCATTGAGCTGGGACTTTAAACAAAGGTATAATTTAGACATGTAGAGATGGAAGAAAATTCTAAGAGAACACAGGCATAAAAATACAGACTCAACTGTAAGTATATTCTGAGTCTTGATTTTGGTGGTGGTTACCTGGGCATGTTTATATGTGGAAATTTATTGAAATGTATCACAAAATGGGTGCACATTATATGTAAATAATTTCCTTAATTATTTTTTTTTCCTTAATAAACGATACTGTTTTTGACCTATCCAATGAAAGGAAATAGAAGTTTCAGGTTTAGGGAGAAAGAGGTACTGGTAAACACAATAAAGAGAAACAAAATAATCAGTTTAAATGCAAGGGAATCAAAAATTTTTTACATATAATAGTTTCTCAATAAAAAGTTAGTAGCTTTATAATAAAAAATACTAGCTTCACACTTAATAGTTTTATTTCAGGTAGGGAACTTACCTGATTTAAAGCTTGTCTATTAAATATTCTGTTCCTACCCCAACAACCCTTGCCCCCCAAAAAACCTGTACATTTAATATGCATTTACCCTTATCAAGTAACAAAGAATAGACTGAATATTCACTTGGGTTGCATACTTATGAGACTTAATAATTTAGTGAAATAATTTTAAGACTGTATTCAACACTCAGATCTTATATTCCACATTCAAATCTTGTTTCAAATAACTTACCTGAGAATTTGTTTTAACCATTACCTCTTTTTGATTACCCAGACTCTTAAAATTACATAGCTATTAAGTACATAAGGTATCATCTATCACATTTCACAGTTTTAAGAATTCATGTCTAGAAACGGAGATCATCATAGTAAAAGTAGTATCACTGTCAACAAGTCTTGCTGGAAACTTAAAATGGTATTGTGAATAAAATCAATAACTATAAAGTCAAACTGAAAACATGAATTAATTATGGTTTAGAGAAGCATCAAGAGACCAAGAAAGATACCCGTCTGCCATAAATCACAACGTTAAGACTCATAAGAGACACGTGCATCAATATTTTACCAAGGGAAACGATTTTGTCATACTATTGAGTTACCAATTTTCATGTTCCAAGTGGTTAAACAGATGGTAAAAAAGGCTTAATGCATGGAATATCACAGTTGAAAGCAGACACAGCTCAAGGACAGCAATTTTCAAATTGGTATTCTATGTAATTACAGTCTAAAATAGGAACCGGTTGGACATGACAAAAGAGGCTTTCTGGCTAGGTAAATTTAGGAAATACTATGATAACCTTCTCCTGGAGTTTATATTCATGTAAAGCAGAACAGTAAAGGTTTTGAAGAGTCTTGCCTTTACAGTAAAAATAACAAGAAAACCCCAAAACAAAACCACCTTGGTTTAACGCAGTTTTTTCCAAATCATTTGTCATGTTTAGAGCAAGTAACCCTATTAAACTGCTTCAGAATAGTCGTGGTTGTTTCAAAGTGTCTTAAATGATAAAACTGAGGCCTAGCATGCACAAGGTCACGGATTTGATCCCTAGCACCATCAAAAGAAAAAAAAGGAAAGAAAAGAACAAAAAGAAACAAACCCAAGATCCCATCTGGTTAGCAGAACTTTAACCTTATTTCTTCATCTTCAGCTAGATGATGTACTTCAACTACAAAACAGGCCTCCTTTGTATAAACATTTAATTTACGTTTAATATTTTGTGCTCTGTGAATTAACTAAGGTGTTAATTTGTTTTCAAAAATTGGGTCCCTAATAATGAAGTCTACTTGGAGATTTACTACCACTTGGCAATCTTGAGGAATGATTAAGTTTAGCTGAAAGTAATCATTAACCCAGTATTTGGATCAGGTGTGGTTTTAATTGACCCATCAGTTGTTAGCTCAACTAAATCACTGTTGACTATTGGGGTGGGTTACTTAGCACATAATGGGGACATGTTATTCACCTAAAGTCATATTAATATTTTCAAATAAAAGAATTTATGACTGCATGAACAAGAGCCAACAACATGGAAACAGTTTTTTCGTATCTACAGTTCAGGGCTTTTGGGTCAGGCAAGCCTTTTCATATATTTTTGTAATCACTGGCAATGTTTGTTTTAAATAGTCTCCGAATCAGATTTTTCTAATCTTTGTATTTCCCAAACTCCATACAACGCTAAGTAAATGTAAGAATAACCAAAACTCAATTTTAAAAAAGTACAACTGCGTGCCTTTTTCTCCTTCTCAGGGTAAAAGAGAAGGGAAACTGGACAGGAAACCTGTTATGTTGCAACTTTAAAAGGATCAGGAATCAAAAGCGAAAATTGTTAACAACTTCCTTAAGGCTGTTCCGACTTCCTCGGTCGGGATGCGGACTTGGGCACGCCTCGCTAGGTAACGCTTTAGGGGGACACAAGCTGGTATTCCTGGCTCCTCAGCCCTAAAAGAACCCACCAAGGGGAGGGGAGGGGACGGGACGGGACGGGACGAGCCGAGCCCCGGTGCCTTCCCAGAGCCGCCACTCCGCGCCCCCGCCGCACCGGTGCGAGCGACCCCGGCCCAGCGCGGAGCGACCCGCGGGCCAGCGGCTGCCGGGGCCCCGCCTCCGGCCGGCCGGCCCGGCCTCCCTCGCACCGCCGCCGGCTCCTGCTCCGGCCCCGGCCCCGCGCAGCGCCCGGCTCTCGGGGGACCAAGGGGGCGGCCGGCGGCGTCGCGGCTTCAGGCCGGGGCGGCAACACCCCCGACAGCACCGCGGCCCGACGCGCCGAGCGTCCCTGCGGTTGCCGACCGAGCCGAGGGGAGGAAGCTGCGCGGGCGGGCAGTCAGCCTGGGACCGCGCGGGGGCGGGGACGCGGTTACCTGCGTGGGCTCAGACGCTTCCCGCCGCCGCCGCACTCCCGGCCACCGAGGCAGCGACGCGAAAGCCGAGAGCCGAAGGGCCTAGTGACAGCTCCCAGCGTGCACCGCGCACGCCGGCGTCGACGTCTGGGGCTCTCGGTCGCCGCCCCCAGAACGCTCCGCGCCGGCTGGCGCTGTTACCACAGCGCCCTCAAGTGGCCACTTGCGGGAAGCGGCCAAGACGCTAACTCGGAATGGGAGGGAAGTTTGTTAGCAGATGTTTTAAAGTCTCCAGGACAAGTCCCATTTTGTGGAGAGTTTGAAAGGATAAGAAGAACTTAAAATAGCCTTAAATGTAATTAAGCAGTGTTTAAAGGATTCCTTAACACTTTATAAGTGTAACTTCAGGCTCAGAGGGTGCACGTGTGAAGTCAGGAGTCGTACGCTTGGTGTGACATTTTGCAGGACTTCGGTCTGGGACACTTGAATCTCATCAAGCTGCTCCCAGAGGGACTGCACAGTTCCCCACACAATAGAGTAAACACGCGTTTACAAAGGCGTGACTAGAAAATACGGCCATGTAAGACTATGCAAACTACTATGGCGAGCCTGCTGTTTTAAGAACATTGCGTATTCTAATGTGTCTATTTAAACATTTGAAAGTCTTGCAGGTTAAAAAGGGAAGAGCATATGAAAAGCTGAGGTTGTCACCCTTCAAACAGATGAATTATCACCAAATCCTAGTTAACTGAGGTATTCTGGAATTATTTGGATTACTGCAATAGAACAAGAATTTGTGCAATAACGATACCCTTAAAAACATTTTAAATATTGATTTTAGAAAATTCGTCTTAAATTTCTATCTGTAGAGATGCTAAAGGATTTACAGTTTTTATTTAGAATTGCTTCAGCCGGGTTTGGTAGCGCTCGCCTGTGATTCCAGAAATGGGAAGGTTAAGGCAGAGGATCATTGTAACTCTGAGGCCTGCTGAACTACACTGGGAGACCCTGTCTCAGAAAACGACAAAATAAACAGCAAAAAAACCAAACCAAAACAAAACAAAACAAAAACAAAAAACCACACACAAAAAACCCCAAAAAACGTTCTGTTTGGTGCCTAGTAACCAGTAATTATGACTTTGAAATGATAAAATAGAACATTAATAAGCAGGACTTTCTTTAAGAAGCCATCATTTTAAAAAAATACCCTTTTGCTTTTAAAGAAGTATATTGTAATTCCACTGTGGCTTCATATTTTTATGTTTCTCCATTTTAAATATTTACACTCTGCCAGATCCTTTTCTGTGTCAAACATTCAAAAACTATCTTGCAATTTTAATGAAATTATGATTTCTCTGAATCAATTTTTACCTCTGAGACCAGTGGGAATGTGCATCTGGAATTAATTTCATGTTCCTTTTTTTTCCCAAAGGTGAATGATGAGTCCTGTGATTCAAGCTACAAGACTTCAACCACGCTCCTTTACACTGGTAGCAGAAAATTGCGTTACATTTTAGCAACTGTTTCAATTTTGGAGGTATTAGGACTAAATTAAGAAGCAATGCCGAATCAATCCTTGACATTTCTGGCCTCAGAGTTTAACAAGGACCTTAGTTCTTTAAAAAAGGGGGATGGAGGCAAAGTGGGCTTTGAGGGGGCGAATCCAGCGCCTTCTCCTGCTGAGGATAGTAGCCCCTGTGTTGCCTCTGCTCCATTATCTGTTCCCTACCCAAACTGCTCAAGGAAGTGTACCCCACTCCAAATTTACGATCTTTTCCAAGGAGGCTAAGGCTCCAAGTCAAGCTCATGAGAAGCAAGAATTGGAGGACGCTTACTTGGCCGCCCCAGCGCACCCAGCCAAGGCAGGATTTTAAAAGCTCGGCCCTCCGCGGGGCCCAACGCCCAGAGGCGGCGCGCTCTCCGCCCGCCAGGCGGCGCTGTGGGTTGAGCGGCGTGTGCCGGCGTGGTCTGTCCAGGCGTCCGCTCTGGGCGCGCGCAGCAGATCCCGGCCTGGGGGTCCAGAGGCGCAGCCCGAGTCCCGCGTGGGTCGGGCGCGAGCGATGGCGGCCGGCGCGGCGGAGGCGCGCGTGTTCCTGGAGGTGCGCAGAGGGCTGCGGAGCGCGCTGCTGATCGTGGGGTAAGCCGGGCGGGGAGAGCGGGCGCCTGGGCGCCTCCGCCTCGCTCGGGACCGCGGGCCCCGAGTTTCCTCTTCCTTCGCTGTTGCTCCCGGCCTCGGCCTGCCTTGGGAGCTTTTGAAAAAGCAGGATCTCACTCCATGGCAGATCTGCCGCTTCGCAACTTGCATTTTAACAAGATTTCCTCAGATGCGTGTTCGAATGTGCGTTAGAGGCCGTCTGGCAGTTTTAATAAAGGAATGCAAAGACTCCCAATCAGGAGTTTCGTTACTAAGTTCCAAGGTGTGTGTTTCCCTGTGGTGTGAACAGCCGGGTTTCCCACCTGCCCTTCCCGGACAGCTCTCGATGGAGAAACAGGCAGTAACATCATTCA
>RJWT010045316.1:0-11638 GCA_004365215.1 Cuniculus paca
AAGTCATTATTTTCTGGATTCCAGATATCAGAGAAGCTGAGTTGTTTTTGCCACTCTGCCATTTTCCAGACTAATCCCATTTTTTTAAGATTGTTCTCTGGCATTTCATTGTTTAATTGTATGTTGAATGATTTTTTTCAGTCTTTTTTTGTTAAAGGAGAACTCATAATATATACATTATAATTTATTGATTACAATATATTTATTGTACATCATTGTAAATTATTATAATAATTTATTGATTACAATCTGATTATTTGTAGCTATTAACTGACTTTGAATTTTGACTCTTCCCAGTCCCATTCAATTTGTACATTTTTTTTTCTTTTTCTTTCCTTAGGAATGTTTGTTATCTGCAGAGACGTTGAAAATAAGGAGTAATGCCATACATCCTTGTAGTGTTTCTTATGTTAATTGAGATCTCATTTCTCCATTAGTATGTGTAGTAGAATTACTTTTTATTGCAGAAGTTCTTTATGTTTCTAATTTTAAGATTTACATTTCTTTCAAAAAGGTAGGTATTTCACATTTTAAATGACTACAAAATATCTAAGTGAGGATGTTAAATATTAACTGTAAATATGTATTTCTAGGCAAAAAGGTGTTTTGAGCAGAAGGTAAAAACATTAGTAACCTTCACAATATGAATGAGTACTGAAAATTGGAAAAAATCACAAGAAGAAGCTATTCCCAATAAAGAAACCGAGGTTGATTTTTTTCTTTCCTCTCATTAAACTTTTTCTTAAACTGTCTTTCAGTCCTTAGAAAATTTTATTGCAATTATTTTGTTAGATTTTCATTTGCCTTCTGAAATAAGTCCATGTTTTAGTCTTATTGTTCTGGGTATGTCGTAAAGCCACTAGTAGCCCTTCAACAAATGTTTTATGAATGAAGATAAAGATTTAAAATAGTCACAGCTTCCCAGGAAATCAATGAGAAAAGATAACCAAAAGATGGTATATTGCAGATTAGGCTGAAAACTAGACAGCCCTTGAATAAAAATATTGGAGAGCATCCATGATTTTAGTGAGACTAATTTCAATGGAATGATGGAAATGGGAAGTATTACGTGAGGGATAAGAAATGATTGAGAAGGTGTGAATTGGAATAAGATAAAAGACATATTACTTCATAAAGAATGTTTAGCCTTGTGGGGAAGACGGTTTCAGTGTAACTAATTTTAAGAAAGAGAGAAATGTTTTATTTTCAGTTATAGAGAAGGGCTCATAAAGGAATTTAGAGTTGATGGTGTTTAACCTCAGTTTAAAGTAGATGTAATTGAATTTCAGATAACATATAAATTCTTATTTTTTCTAAAGCTTGTGTCTAAAAGTTTTAATGGACCCATTAGATTACTTTCCTCATTTGTGGGCAGAAAAAAAATTGCTCCTTTATTTTAGGACAGTCAGATATATAGACAGAGCATAACAATTAATAAAGACATTTATAAACATGGTTTACATAAAGAAAAAGCTAGAAAAATAATAAAATTCACATTTCATTTACTGATCATAGCAGATTTCATAGTTAGGTCATCCAAAACAATTTGCTACATCTGGGAAAGAACATTTAATCTCCTTTTGCATGATTTTTGAAGTAAACTTTTGTATACAATAAAATGTGAAAGTCTGTACAAAAGTTTTTATTATTCAAAACTGCCATCCTTGCAGAATATGTCATCTGGATGTTTACATAAAATTTGTGTTTTATTTTCTTCATTTTGGGTTCAGCATGAGCTGATGAAAGAACGACCAGGTCAGCAGTTTTGTTACCATAGAGCTGCAGAAAGAGCATTCGAATTGTGCTTGGTCTCCTCCCTGATGATACTGAATGTTGTAAAGAAGATGCTTTTAACTTTAAAAAAAATTGATGCAATTAACTAGCTTTGAATATTCTAACATCAGCAAATCTTATATTTGAATGATCTAAGTGGTTGCTGACACAAACTCCTAGCTAAGGACGAAGAGCTTATCTTAATGTACAAAATAGGTACACACCATGCTGATTGAATTGGAGGGACTAACACATAAGCTACAACAGCTCCCAGCAGGTTATTAATTGGTGAGATTTCACTAAGAAATAGCACTTAAATCAAGGTATTCACGTCGGAGAAGCAGTAGTAAATACCTTTTTGATGTAATTCCTTGAAACTGTATATTTATATTTCTGTTACATATAGTTCCACTTATTCAATTTTTCAATTTGCAGGAGGCAGTCACTCTATTTGAGATAAAGTAGCACCATCTGTTACTGTTCATATCACATTGTCTATAACTTGTCTATTAATAGAATGGCAAGGTGGAAACAGAATGTACTTTGGAGGTGTATGAACTTGCATGAGATTGTACAACTCAGCAGTTATTTCCAGTCTGTTTTTAAGCCTGTCCCATATTTTTATGAGCCTCAATTTCCTTCCTAGGAGCATAGAAATAAGGCTGATCACTTGGTCACTTTGTTAAGTTAAAAAAATGTATGTTTAACTGCACAAGGTAATAATTAGTGCTAAAAAATTTGAGTTATTAGCTTACCTGTAAGTACTTTACTTCTGTAATTTTTCCAGTCTTTGTAATAGCCACATGAAGTTGAAGCTGTCATAATTTAGTGAAGAAGAAACGTCCTTAAACCCTTTGATTGTCTTATTTTTCTCAAAATTATAACATTTCTTTATGCTCAGTTATACCTCCACATTATCTTTTAAAATTTTATTTTCTATGTCTATAAGTTATGTTATTGAACCTGAATAGAATTTAATAAGAAATGCATTCACTATAATTTCATCCTAATTGAATAAGTTTAGTGATGCAAAACCAGACGATGCATTATTTCTGATTTACAGACTGAAATTCCTCACTTATGTAGTAATTTGGTGTGTTTTATCACTTGGGGAACATAGAGCACTGTGGTCTCTACTACCATGCAGTTTATGTTCTAGTGGGGTGAGAATTAAGGAAGCAGACAGAAGCAGCAGTCCATGCCTCAGTGCAGAAGAAGGGCTAGGAAAACAAAACAAAACAAAATTTCAAAGAAATAGAATCCATAGGGATTATAAGCAACAAATGAGTTGACAGCCACTTTTGATGTTGTTTCTCCATCAGATTTCTACTGTTTGGATAGTATCAGAGTATGTGACTAAGTTGATTCAACTAAGATTCTGAATTACTATTAAAAATCTAACAAAAAGTAGGCATGGAGACATTGTCTCACATCATGGTCAACAAGTTTAGAAAAATAACGAATCCAAGATTGGTTAATTCAATGAGTTGGTTTTGTCATTTAAGTTCTAGATTCTATTTATTTTTTTGGTCTGTGACTCAAGACAACCCCCTTCACACTTGCAAAAGATCCACAGCCGTTCCAGGCTTTATTTATATCGTGCAAGCCAAGAGTTAAGTGTATTTAATTACTAAAATACTTGAATGGAGAGGCCTGAAAATTCCTTCATGAGGTGGCAAAGTCCCGCATTACGTGCTTATTTAATCTATGCCATGACCCCGGTCAATAGAAATTATATCATGTCCCTTACTTAGATGAGTAACTGCTGCAACAAGAGATTCAATACTTTGTATCCAGCCAGTTAGATAAATTATGAGATCAGGAGTTAGTCTCCCACTCTCCCTAGACTTCAGACTTTGAAACATGCCACTTAGAGTGTTCATTTATTTATTTTTTTCTTAAAAGTATTCAATTTATGTTATTTCTTTACTTTGTTAAAGTATTTATTCAGCCCCCACTCTGTGATAGTCATCATGCTTGTCTCTCATTGCACCGAAATAGAAACCTACGCAACCCTACACCCCTTATCTTTCTCTCAAGTAGAAAAGGTAGACACTGAATAAATAATGACATGCATAGAAACTAGAATAAATGCTGTAGATTTCAGGAAAGTCGAAAACCATGTGGCATGGGGCCTAATTTAATTTGAGGATCCTGGAATACTTCCCTGGGAAAGTGACATTTGAACTGAGGTCTAAAGGATGAATGAGTTAATTATTTAAACTTGCTGGGTTCAGCTTGAGGGCTGTTTTGGGAAGAAAGTAATAGCACATTTTCTGTAACTTGCAAATTCCAATGCAAGTGATCTGCATATTATGCAAATAAAAAGCATCTGCTCAGCGGTGGACTCTAGCACATCTCCTCCTCATGGAAGAGATTCTGCAGACACCAAGCATTACTCTTAGGTGAAAAGAGGCATTGCAGGTTGACACTTGTACCCATTGCAAGGCATGTCAGTGAGCTGGGTGAGAGTAAACCAAGCTCATTAGAACTCCCAACATGTGTGGGTCAGTGTTCAGACTGATTCTATTCTATCAAAATGAAAGCCAATTATTTCCATTATTTTTATTTTTTACTTTGAGACATGATGACATTTACTATGAGAGAACTCTCGTATTAGAACAAAATCTGTGGATCATTTGAATGCAACATAAGGAAACCACAAACTGCAGAATTGTTTAGCGGCAAAATGTGATCATCTCCATATTCAAAATCCTTATTTTTGAAACATTTTTTGTAACAACAACGAAGAAAAGCCTTTGGTTAATCATTTAAGACAAAAATGATAATTGAAAAGGAGTAAAATCTTTGTAATATTTTGGTAGGTTTTCATAACTCTGTTTCACAATAAAACAAAAATATTTAGCTCAAATTTCTTATTTTAGGAAACTATTATTAACTAATGACTTATTTAATTTTTTCACTATTACCACAAAATTCTAAGTTTCAGTATATATTGCACAATTTTAATTTGTTACATATTTGTATATGTTTATAATAGACATATATGGATTACTTACGTATCTGTATTATTAAAACAAACCAGACATTTTTAGAGAAAAGAATTGTTCAATTTACAAATAATACAAACATAGAATATGAAAAGTAGGTCCAAAGAAAAGCACTTCCAATGGCATAACTAAAAAGACTTTGCCATCTCATTCACCCTTTTTTATTCCTCATTTAATTGAAATAAAATCAATATAAAAATTTAACATAAATTAAAAGTATTTGTAATATTATTCATGTTTTTTCAGGTTCATGAAAATATTTTGAGAAAAAACCAATAGAAATGCATAAATATAAGAGTAAAATTTTCTAACCACAAAATGACAAAGGAGTAGTCTGTATATATGTTTCTGTTTTGAACTCTTTAAAGTACTTCAGTTTAAGGAATATCCATAGTATTATCAGGCACATAGAAAGGCCCAGCCAGTTGTACAGTAGCAAAGATTTGCTCTGTTGTATCACATTTCTTGTTGCCAGTTTCTCCCACAGGTCTATGCAGCTACCATGTCTTTTGCTTTCTAAGATTGTACAAGTTAAAAATCCTCCATGGCCTTCTTTTCCAAGAGAGCCTAGTGCTGATCATAATGTCCAACTTCCACACTTAATTATTTAAGGCCTCTCATGGATCAATCAATTGATTGATCAACTGATATATTCACTTGGTTATTCATTCAAACAGTTTTGGTCACTAAAATAATTCTTATTTTCTCAACCTTCAGTGATCAAAGAAAAAAAACAAGCATATAAATAATATGCACCACTGTAAGGACTAATAAAAAATATTTACTTTTGAAGTGTGCCTTTGTTGTACTTTTACATTTATGTGTAAAATTTAGAAATAACCTAAGGGCAATGAGAACTGAAAAACAACAATGTAAGTCATTCGCTCATATGGCTTCTTAGTCCTCTATTTAATCACCTTAATTCTTTAAAAAAATATTTTGTTAGGTTTATTAACTGATCAATGAGAGGTTATCCCTCTTTTTATTAATGTGTTTTATCTTCTTATCTGTTTAGTCTCCTTCAGGGATTACAGTCTTATAAATACTTCACTGGAATGTGATATTCTAAGTGAATAAAAAAGTTAAGAGTAGAATGTCAAAAGCAATTAAAACCAATGCTTCCTTCTGGCATTTTTCTGTGTTCATTAATCTAACCTATATTAATTTTAAAAACTTACAAAGATTTACATTTTACTAGTCCCCAGTTATTAGTAGATTATATTTAGATTGAAGAAATATTCAATGCAAACTTTAATGAGCAAGTCATCCAGAAGGTTTGTTAAAATGCAGATTGTGGCTGAGTCATTCTCTGTTTTGAACTATTACATCTGCATTTTCGTTGGTATGGATGTACATTGGTAGTGCTATTCAGGAAAACAATACGGAAACTTTCAAAGTAACAGAGAATAAATTAAATAATATCACATGACTCAAGAAGTCCACTTTTGGTACACAGCTAAAGGAAATGGAATTTCCAGTTTAAGGACACATCCGTACTTCAATATTCACTGCAACTTTACATTTATTATTGTTTAGCTGTGGAATCACCCTAAAAGTCCTCTGACAGATGAATGAAGCAAATGTGACACACACACACATGCACATACATACAACAGAATATTACTCAGGTGTAGAAAAGGAAGGAAATCGTGTCATGTCTGACATAAACCAGACAAAAAAATAACATAATCTCATATGTAAGTGGAATCTAAAAACATGCCAAATTCATAGTAACAGAGTGCAGAATGAAGGTTATCAAAGGTCAGAGCTGGGGGAGAAAGTTCTCACTTGTAGGTAGAAAATATTCTTGACACTAAATCTATAGAATGGTAACTGTAGTTAATAATAACGTATTATATGCCTGAAATCCACTAAGTAAGCAGTTTTCAAGGTTGTCACAACACAAATATTCACTGTAACTAATTGTAATGATGGATGTATTAACTTGATTTGTGATAGTAAATTCACAATCTACATGTTATTCTCTAGTGCACATTAACTATACATAACTTTCATTCAATTATACAATGATATAGTTGGCAAAAAGAGTAATGTCACGTAAAATTACACTTGAGAAACTGAGGAAACAACTTATTATTAAGTGCTTTGAAAATATCTAATATACTTTTTAAAGAAACAGATATCTACACAAACATTTTTTACATGAATATAACTTTATTTTTGATATTCAAATATTGGATCAACTCAGATTTCCATGAATCGGTGAATAGACAATTAAGATGTGGTATATGGAAAATTATCCAGTAATTAAGAAGAAGTACTGATTCATGTTACAATTTGGATGAATCTTGAAAATGTTGCATAAAGTGAGAGAATGCAGTCAAAAAGGACCACATATTGTGTAATTCAATTTATATGAAATATCTAAAATGGGTAAATTCATAATAACAGAAAGCATGTTGGTGTTTTCTTAGTACCAAAAAGGTAGGCAGGAATGGAGAATGACTTAATGTCTATAGAGTTTCTTTCTGGGGTGATGATAATTTTTTAATATGTACTGTCATGTGAATTCATAACTCTGCTCTTTAAAGAGTTGAGTTGTCTGTAGGGGAATTATATGACAATAAAGCTTTTATTAGAAAAACAAACTGTTCCTAAGTGATGGTGATGCAGCTTGTGCTTGGATCATATTTGGAGTATAATGCTTTACGATTTCATGAAAAGTCCTGCATCAGATCTTTTACTAATAGTATCACATTGTTCACATAACAGAATTGTACTAAGTGGCTATAATTTCGTAGACACCAGCTTAAATCTAAGGAATAAAATAGATAAAATGTTCTGATGGAGCTTTCATTTTAATAGAGTGGACGATAGACAACAAATAAATTATATTTGATAGATAAATTACACAGTCATAATTGAGTCAGTGAATGGAGATAATCACCACATTGGGAATGCCAGTGGGAATGAGTTTTGCGATTTTATATAAGGTGGTTAATGAAGACCTTGAAGAAGAAAATTTAAGAAATTATCTAAAGAAAACAACAATCATGAAAATATGTAGAGAAGAATACTACTGGAAGAGATGAGAGTGCAGAAGTCATTTTTATCTTTTGAAAATGTAGTAGAATTGTGTGACTTGAACATTTGTAGCCCAGGCTGGAGTGGAACTCACAGTGGTCCACCTGTCTCAGCCTCCCACTTGCTGGGATTACTGGCATGCGCCATGCCCAGTGGTAAGTACTTTCTACTGTTTGTAAACATTTGCTTCAGAGATCCAGTTCAGCATCCCAGAATATGCCCTGCCCATTCGTCTCCACAGTGTAGCTCCCAGAGACATTGCTTAGGGAACTGAAGGTAGTAGAGAAGTGTTTGCTTCTTTTGGTTATAGAGAAAAAGCAGGCATGTGACTAATGAAGATAGCTTCTGGACTTATTTACTTAGAAGCTAGAAAACTATTTTTCTGTTAAAATCACATATATAATGGCTGTTTTAACTGCTTTTTTGTTTCTAAATATTGTTAGAAACTATAAATCAACTATATCATTTCCTCAGAAATTTATTCTGAGTCCAAAGTAACCTATTTACAAGTGACCTTTGGAATATAACCTGTTTACAAGTTAGGGAGCCTGGATAATGCATCTGAGAGCTGAATGCAAATAGTTTTTCATTATCTGTTGTTATGGATCATCTGCTTCATTGCTCCTCTTCATTAACACAGATAATAGAGACCTAACTGAATTACTGCTTTCAACCATGTCCATTACTTTTGTTCTATACTATACACGTTTCCTTGGTTCTTTAAACATCATTTTCAGTTTGATATTTTGCCTTCTTGTTTTAGAAATATTAAAAAATCCTAATATAACTAATGACCTCCATATGTCAATAAACAGACAAACTGGATAAACTTTATCTTCTTTTATTAAATGGACATTTATTAAGAACTCAATTAAGGTATATAATAAGGTGAAAAGGATTGGAGGGTACATAGAAATAAAGTATGTTTTTAGTAAGTTTATTAAATATGCACTAAACTCTACTGTGTGCAGTGCATCCTTGTAGTTGTAGGAATATCTACATTGAAGACTCATGAGTTAATGGGGTTTATAATCAAGTGGAAAAAAATGACAATAAACATTATGGAGTAGGACATGCAATGTAGTATATAAAACTAGTCATGCGATAGTGAGATAATTAGCTCATGAAGAGGGATTCTTTTAGCCATGACACTCAGAGAAATCCTGAATAATGAGGTGGTACCAACTGTGGGAAGAATGGGATGCAAGTGCTCCAGACAGAGAAAAGCACCTGTGGAAGCTCTGAGTTAGACATACCCCAAGAACAAACAACAAATAGAGGTCAACTGGGTCCTTAAACATGGGAACTCTAATTTTTAACACCATTTTTAACAGTCAGTAGAGACTATAGTCAATAAAACAATACACAAATGAAAAACAAAAGGTGATGGGACAAAACGAAAAATACAATTAAGAGGAAGTGGTATGTGCATATAGAAAGGAATAGACTATGTAGGTAGGAATTTTCATGGCCATCTTTACAGATAACACAAATTGGTTATTTTTATTGTGAAGATAATAATACCTAATATTTACTGAATTTTTGTTATATGCCAAGCACTCCACAAATAATTGTAAGTAAATTAGTTTTATGATTAAGGCTTCCTTATAGGGAGATAATATGAAAGCTTTTTTTTAATTAGAGAATTTTAGTACAAAGTTTTAGGAAATTGTTCAAGGTCAAATAATATATGATAACACAAGGATGCAAATCCATGCAGTCTGGCCATTCACTATAGTTCATAACCCAAAATAGGCATTGTGATTTATTGCAAAAATAACTAGTCATTTCCATGTCTATGTTTGAATACCTTTATCCAATGTGACCTGTGGTTTACACCATTAAGCGTTGAAGTCTGTTTGTTCCACTTCTGACTGTAGTTTTGACCATCTGACTTGCTTTGGTGAGTAAGGCATCACCAAACTTGACACAAGCTGTTACCGCACTGGAAATAACCTTGACTTTCTGCACATGAGAACACTGAGAAAACGCCAAGAGACTGAGTGCGCCTGATGCTGGAGGAGATATGCTCATTTAATTCTCACCACATGTGTCATCCACCCATCCCAAGACAAGCCAACAATAAAAAAGGCTATTTCTATATTTGGTTGTGCGCTGATCACAGATGTCAGAGCAAACCCAGCAACAAGTCATGAAGCTATCTCAATTGAGCTGAGCCCAAATGGCTTATCATAGAAGTGAAAGTAAATAAACTGTTGTCACATCACACTAGTAAGTTTTAAAATATTTTTTACACAGTGAAAATTAACTGACATAAAGCCAAAATAAAATGACTCATTTTATGTATGTGGAAACATTGATCAATCATTTTGCTTTGCTCTGTTCTGTCATAGCTAAAAATGTTGTTCTTCTATCTCCAAGCAACATAAATAGAACTAACTCACATGTGCATTTCTGATGATTGTATATGGGGCCAAAATCTTTGCTTTAACACACTTACATTCTGAAGACTATGACACATGGTAAAGCATAGAGTTAGTGAACATATATTTCTGGACAATCTCATAATATAATCAAATAGCATATTGAGAATACTGATGGTAATTCACATTATTAGTGTCAGCATTAAAGTTTGCATGATTTCATATGTGCTTTTATAGACTACTTTGTATATAAAGTTCATCATGTATATTTTTTGACCAAACAAAATATGACATTAACAATCTCCAAGAAAAGATACTAGCTGGTGAAAACATGTCAGTTACCTCTGACAGAAATAAAGAAGAAATAGCTAACATCTTGTCCATGACATGAAGTGAGCAAGTTTTTTTCTGACAAGGTCATTAAAATCAGATATTGTATTCTCCAGCTTTGCTTATCTGTTCAAATCTACCAACCTTGGTTTGGCTTGCCAAGAGTTATACAAATATTTACTTCACAGATTTAAGAATATATAGTTAACACCTATTGTATTACCCAGCTTTCCCTTGCTGAGACATAATACCCAACACCCACAATGTAAAGGAGGAGAGACATAATTTGATTCATATTTTAAGGAATTCAGTTCATGTTCAGTTGGCTCTAAGATGGAAGCATCAGGGTATAAGGGTATGGTTGAACAAGACTATTTAGTTTGTATCATTTGGTAAGCAGATCAGGTGACAAGTCCCAGAGTGGAAGGGGCCACAAATTTGCACAGCACCTAAGTTCTTGCATCCACAGCCCACCCAGACACATTTAGAAGTGCAATTCATTAATCTCCTTGGTGTTTCTTATTACAGTCAATTTGACATATCGTGATTGACAGTGACACCCGTAAAAACTAGTGCTAATCAACATTCATTAGAATGAAGTTCAAATTTATTACCATTGCTCATTTTCTGATTCCACAATATTTGCATGATTATGTGGCATGTTCTGAAGATTCAGGGAGATAGGACAGTTATTGCGATATTGCATTCTAAGCAGGAATTGTGAATAACAATGAAGACAAAATAGGACAAGGAGGATACATTAGAGGCAATTGGAAAAAATGTGAGAGAAGATTATTATGCTGTTAAGGAGGACCATTTGTTAAATATCCTCAATATCACAAAAAATGCAAGAGTAAAGAGAGTGCAAAATACAGTACTCAATTGATGTATACCAAGAAATCAAATTATCTCAGGCTACTTACTTCCTAACTACTAACCAAACTCCCTGTGGATTATAAGAAATTCAGCCTACACCATGTACAAATGAGGTCGGGCAGACAGTAAGAGCCAATAACATTATATTTCTTGATATGGGACAAATTTTTGCATTGGTTATATTAATAATCATTACATACTATATACTATATCTCTGAT